>BQNB010020911.1:22261-58345 GCA_026074375.1 Tanacetum coccineum | reverse complement strand
GTATCAAAAGTCAAATGCCACGCTGGCAATGTAACCGGGAATTAACACTAGCAACCGGTCACTGATAGTTCGATACCAAATTTAACCGGTTTTGATAGTCCAGTAACCCAAATGAACAAAAAAAAGTTTAGTAACTTAGGCGAACAAAAGTTGATAGTTTAGTAACCTATCTATCTAAAAACCCCATAACCTTCTGTTATGTTCTATTTAACAAAAAAAATAAGAACATCAAGTTCTATAATTATTTTTTTCAAAATAAATAAAATATTATACCCTTAAGTTATGATTATAATGTTCTGTGATGATTCACTCAACATAATCAGACAATATACAAATTATGTTAAAGAAAGAAACATGATAGTTAGAATCTCAAGTTACAACATGATTCGATTAATAGAATCAATAGCATAACATAATGTTATGCTAAAAAATGTATATATATAACTAGGGTTGTAAATGAACTAACGTTCAGTGAACATTTCATGAACCGTTCGGTAACATGTTCGTTTATGTTTGTTTATTTATTAAATGAACGAACATGAACAACATTTTACATTCGTTTAGTTAAATGAACGAACATGAACAAAAGTATTGTTCGTTCGTTTATGTTCATGAACATCTGATTATTCTTTCGTTTATAATCATATATCTGTTTATGTTCGTTTATCATATCTTTTTTATTATATAGTTTTAAAATTGGTTTACTAAAACAAAACAACACTTATAAAACACAATATTGTGTATATTTTTGTAACATTTATGTTCATTTTTCTACGTTCATTTATGTTCGTTTAGTTTCCTAATGAACGAACATGAACAACCTTATATCTTAATAAACGAACATGAACTAGAAATTTCATTCGTTTAAGCGACCGTGTTCGTTTATTTGTTCGGTTAAAATTAAATGAACGAACATGAACAAGGCTCCGTTCATGTTCGTCCGGTTCGTTTACAACCCTGTATATAACCTCAAGTTCTATTATGACTCCTTCATTAGAATCAAATATAATCTTATGCTGTTGTAATATAACCTCAAGTTCTATTCTTGTAATTTCCATTTTTAGTATTTACTTATGATTAATTAATCTTTATGCATTTTTTCTTTTCTTGCTTGAACATAATCAAAATCTATTATTTATGTTTGTGTATTTATAATCCTCAAAGATCTATTTATTATCTTCTCGAAGAAAACAAACTACATATAACATCATGTTATAAGTATAAATTCATTTTTGAAACTCATGTTTATGATGATTCTTGAAAAAGATCAAAATAACACAACCTCTTGTTTTGTTAAAAGAAATGAAATAACGTAACCACAAGTTATGTTTATGATATTCTATCTATTATAATCAAAAGATATTATAACGTCATGCTATGTTTATTAGTTATTCATCATGAAAGATCAAGTTCTACTATGATGAAAATAAACAAAATACAATAACCTCAAGTTATTGTTCATGTTGGGGTCAGTTCCTGAGCCTTTCAGTTTCTCAGTAGATTAAACATAAAATCCCTTAAGTATAGTCAAACTAAAAGATGTTCAGTTTGAGTCGCTGAAGAAAAGCTTCAGCTCCAGTTCTTCGGGTACTTAGAAGATCAAAATCATCTTCACTTTAGTTTATGTGGCAGTACAGAAACTGAAGACAAGACCTTAGCAAGAGCTTCAGTTCAGCTTGGTTGACAATTCAAAGCTGAACGATGTCTATCTCCTTAACAGAAGGTTGAAACAAAACGTTTCACTTCTAGAAGGTTTACAAGGCGGGAAAAATATTGCTTGATGTCAAAAGGAATAAAGCAAAATCCCTGGGAAAAGATACTTCTAAAGTTGGTATAGAAGTACAACAACTTTCTTTAAAGGATTGTACCTAGTAACCACCCATTGGATGCAAAACACGCGCATTAGGTTAACTTGTAAACCCTAATTCCTTTGCCTATAAAAGGAAAGGGATATTGAGATTAAATGCTATCTCTTCCAATTAATATGATACACATTGAAGAGTTCATTTATCTCTTAAACAAAATGAACAGGATTGCTAAAGCTGAAGCTTCAGTTCTAGTCATAAGTAGTTTATTTTTTTACTCTCTTAACTTTGGTTAGAGTTTAAGTTCGAAAGAGATAACACCCCAATTAGCGTTCAACCACCTTGCTATTCTGAAAGCAAGGTGTATCATAGATTCTTTATTTGATTTTAATAAGAACCTATACGTTGAAAAGTTATTTCTGTGTGTTTTTAAAAAACCTCACTATTGGTGCCATGGAATGTGATTAATTTAACTTGATAAACCTAATATCACATTCAATGGGACCAACAAGTGGTATCAGAGCACTATAATTTATAAAACCTTTCCAAAGTTTTTATAACTGCTAAATTTTTTTTAAAATCAAGATCCATCTTAAATGGCATGCGAAATACCAACAATCTCTTGAATAAGTGGGTGGCCGTTAAAGCCGCTCTCTTTACTAGAGGTGGAACATATTACCAATTAGAAAAAGAGGTTCATGGCCATAACATTGGTAATTGAACCTCCACATTGAAAACAACATTAAAATGTGTCTTATATCCCCATGACATGCTGGCCAAAAGGAAGCCAAAATATACAATGAACACCAGATGAAGAAATGACTACTATCTTAGATTAGCGTATTCTTGTAATTTCCATTTTTAGTATTTACTTATGATTAATTAATCTTTATGCATTTTTTCTTTTCTTGCTTGAACATAATCAAAATCTATTATTTATGTTTGTGTTTTTTTAATCCCTAACGATCTATTTGTTATCTCTTCGAAGAAAACAAACTACATATAACATCATGTTATAAGTATAATTTTTTTTCTAAACTCATGTTTATGATAATTCTTGCAAAAGATAAAAAATAACATAACCCTTTGTTTTGTTAAAAGAATCGAAATAACGTAACCTCAAGTAATGTTTATGATACTCTATCTATTATAATCAAAAGATATTATAACGTCATGCTATGTTTATTAGTTATTCATCATGAAAGATCAAGTTCTACTATGATGAAAATAAACAAAATACAATAACCTTAAGTTATTGTTCATGTTGGGGTCAGTCTCTTGTCTTTGCAACACATTTGTCAACTAATTTCTTCTCTACCTCTATTGTCTAGGACTTTCAAGATATTCCTGATGATGAAGAGGATACAAGAAGCGGTCAGGAGTACCTAAATGACCTAGAAGAAGAATATCAAGAAAGAGATCTTTTAGCCAAGTCTAAAAGATTCTTCAAAAAGGGTACTCAAAGGTTCAATAGTGCAAAAGCAACTGACCAAACTGAATGTCACAAATGTGGCAAGAAAGGTCACTTTGCAAGAGATTGTTTGTCAAAAACTTCAATTCCTTATTATCAGTCACCTTTTAATCTAAAACCTCTCAGTTCCTCTCAGCGCCAACCTGAACTAAGGCATACCAAAGATTTTGAAGCCAAATACAACAAAGTTAAGGTTAACTGGCTCTCCTAAGTTCAAATGCTTTAGTTTCCAAAGCATCAATGGTTAAGAACAAAGGTCTTATCACTGAAGCCTATGAATGAGATGAAGAAGAAGTATCATCAGATGACAGTGAGATGGTTGAAGTAAAGGTACTCATGGCACTAGCTGAAGATAATAAGGCTGTCAGCAAAGAAGGTGCCAGGAATGGTAAATAGATAAAGATTTCCATGAGAAAGGTACAACACTTTTTTTAATAGCAAGATAAAGATAATGGAAACGAACTATCTAATTCTTTATAGAGTATAGATCTAAATTAATGTCTTGAAGCGAACAACAAAAATAATCTTTTGTCAAAACACTAGAAATCTTGTCCAAGAACAAAACATGCAAAGAATTACACTTTGTTATTAAAACAAGAAAAAAAAACATTTGATTTTATACATGAAGCATGCAAACTACTGAAATTCTCAAAACGAACTCAAACTAAGAAAAGACAACTGAAAGAGCTAACAATAATCACTGAAAAATGGATTAACAATTCTAATAAAGTAAATTAGTATATCAGTTAACAAATTCCCTCTCAATAGAAGAGAATTTTGGGAGTTGATCAAGATCCCTCTAGTTCTGGGCAAAAAGGCTTAGTCTTTGTAAAAATTTTAGCTAAAAGCCCACAAAAGTGTCTATACCTGGTGTTGAAAGACCCTGGTTGTCTGAAGCTGAAGGTTTTATTCTGCCAAATTCATGAAAGTAGGATACTCCTAGCAGAGTCACAAAGAAACACAACTGATCCTCCAATTGCTGTCTTTAACACCCCTATTTTTACAATATAGCAGCGGAAGCTAATCTGGGTAGTTACAACTGGAAAACAATAATCAAAATCATAGAAAACAACCCAAAAGAGAACGTTTGTTCAAAAGATACGTTATCATTTCTTATTTCAAAATCAGAGTTTTACAAAGCAGGTCCCCAAAAAAATCTATTTACATTACAATGTGAAATTGATATCACTAGTTTTTAGCCATCTTCGATCCATGTCACTCCGTCCGATATATTTGCTCAATAACCTGAGATAAACCTTCTAAAAGTTAACACAAAGGCGTGAGTGAAATCCATTACAGGTTTGATATAAAATAGTACTCTGAAGTACAAACATAGTGTAATAATTGTATAATAACACAAATTATAGAACAGGTATGTTATTATACACCTCATTATTAGTTAAAGAATTGCAATAATGCAATTATCATAGTAACAGTGTATTACTGCGTTATTGTCTTGTTTGGTCTGATTGGTCTTGTTTAGCCTTGTTCCTTGTCTAAGCACATCGCAATAACACATTATCATCAAAAGTCAATCTAATGACTTGAAGAGCTTATAATATCAACATATTAACATCCAAAGTCAATTTAACGACTTAAAGTCAAACTCTTAAACGACTTGAGGCATTTAAATCATCTAATTACACCTAACATTAATACCAAAGTCACATTTCAACGACTTGAAAGTCAAATTAAAACGCCTTGTACGGTTTTATGAAACACACTATACCACATTAATATCCAAAGTCAATTATTAAAACGACTTGAAGTCACAATTTCAATGACCCGTAGGATAGAAACTTAGACAGCAATTGTAATAGATATGTCAGGATAGCAATAACTTGTATTCGTAAATTATACAGTTATCCCCCACACGGTATTAGATGAAAGAAATTAAAATGAGAGACATGAATTCACAAAGTCTTTGAAAAAGTAATCACATGTTATAAAATAAACGAGTATGTACAAGAGTTTTTAACAAGCATGTAACCCCATCACATTGTTTAAAAGCATGTAAAATAAGTAAGAGGCAGGTTATGAACTTCACCTGATAGGTAGAAGTAATAAATATTCTGAAATGAAAGCTGATGACCTTATCACAATCTTAACAGGGAATGTTGATATAGCAAAATGATAGTAAACACCACTCTCACATACGCAACCTGAGTAAATATGATCAGTCTAAGAATGATTGTACTCTAGACACTTTAGTTTTAAAGAGTTTATGCGATTTGATAGAAGACAGTTATTGGAATTATGTATCACCGTTCAGTCCAATTCATAATTACAGAAGTCATTCTGTAATACATTTTGAGAAGCTAGGGCCTATTAAATCGTAAACCCAACAACTCAGTCAGAAGTAATACCAATGATGAAACCTCTACTTATGAAGCATCCCTAGTATTGTGAATACATATAATCTGTTTTAAGCGTTCTTTATTCAAATCTGGAAATGATAAGCACTACAAGTGTATAATTAAAGTTAATGTATGGTAAGGTTTTGATGTTTTTTATACTTTATTTCAAAATGAACTTACATTTTTAGACTCCCTTGAGATTTTGCAAAGTGGCAGAATATAACCCTTTGTGGAGTTATGCACTTTTAACCGTGTTTGATCCCTTTGAGACTTTAAAATATAAACAAACTGTAAGACCTTGTATATATTAAAAAGTGACAATAATAGACCCCTGTAGTCAAAACCCTTATTTACGATAAAATAGTTTACATTTTTAGTCCTTTTAGTATAAGATTCTGAAAATTTACACATATACCCCCTTACACTGGATAATATTTACAAAACATGTCCAAATTGCCATGCAAGCTTATTTTAACATTTCAATAGACATTTATAAGTTATAATAAACTATAATATGAAGATTTAACACAACAAAAGTTTAAAATAACGATTCGTTACGCAATGAAAGCAAAAACGTTTCGAATTAGTGGTTTTAAACGTAAACGCCGAGTTTTTAAGTCAAATTCCCTCTATAATCAAAAATGTGGGTTTTTTATTATTTTAACAATAAGTCAAATGCATGAATAGGATAATAATAAACCACATTTAAAAACCATTATGACGATTTTAGTTTTAGAAAAACGAGAAATTAGGGTTTCTTGGGCGTAACGGTTTTTGGATCAAAACTTGGAAAATTCCATGATTGAGTATATGAAACTATTAACAAGAAGATTTTTAATTTTAGAATCATATGAACATTATAAAAGGCATATGAGTAAATTAAATATCACAACCTCATGTTTTGAGCTTAATAAGCTTAGAAACGGGTCAAAATTAGACTTTTACTTTGTACGCCCTAGAAATAACACTCCCGGGCTTTATTCTTGATTTATTTTTGCTTTACTATGTACTTGGACCTCTCTTAGATCTCTTAGAATTCATATTGAGCAAGAATGCTGCTAAATATTGTTTATAGAGTGCGAGGAAGTGGGGATGAGTACAATGAAGAGTTTATGACCCTATTTATAGTTGAAAAAAGCTTGGAGGATAAGGTATGCTATGTGGACCCGAGAGGACAAGTGTAAGGGCTGGAGGTTAATGAGGAGAAGCTAGATAAGAGATGTTTGAGCTAGAAAGATAGCTTTGTTGGTGTTGGATGGTCCCTTGTATGCGCGGCTTAAACAAGAAGAAACAAGAGACCATGTGCAAATTTTAAACAATAAATGATGAAGATATTTGTTTTAGAAGGTGTGTAATCTGCTTAGGAAGGTGAGGTGCTTGTCATAGGAGTGCTTTTTGCAAAAAGATTATATAAAATGGGTCCAAATGAAAGAAAACTAGTTTCTGGGTTTATTAGGGCTTATTTAGAGGTTTTCAGCTGTAATTCGTGTACATTTGATCAATAATGATGGATTAATGTTGTACGGATGTAATAAGGATTAAAAACAAGAATTGATAGGTGGATCGGGTTTTAAAAAGGGTTGAAAACGGTAAACGGGTCCAAATTCCAATTAGGGCATAATTAGGGTTATCATAGGCTTCAAATAAAAAAAAAAATTTTGCATATAGTTGAAGTAAAAGGATGAAATGATGATTGTGTATGATTTAAAATGTTGTAAATTAAGTTATTACAACTTATTTGGGTATTGGTTTAGGTTTATAATCGATAAAAATGAAGAAACGGGTCATGGTTTAGTATTTTGCTCGGGTTAGGGTTTTTGATTTTTGTATTAGGGTTTTGAGTGTAAAAATGTGTATGAAAGCTTATGAGTGGAATAATTAGGGATTACACATTGTTTATTGAGTGTAGTTGCTTGTACATAAGTGATGGTGAAGAAATTAGAACAAAAACGGAGGTAAAATGGCTATTTTAGATGTTAGGCTTAATGACCTGTACATTGTGCTTTGAAAACTTGTACTTGACTTAGAGGGAGTTTATATTTCAAATGAAATGTTATATTACTTATATATATACTTTAGTAGCTTGTACATTCACTTTAGATATTAACCCTTCACGGAATTAGGGTTTAGAGGTATACGATAACGGTTTAAAGCACGTATTGATATAACGTTACGACTGGTACATTATAGGAATAATGTACTTTGTAAAAAGGATATGATGATATTAACTTGACATATTATGATGTTTGCTTGACATGTATGAAGATAGAATTACCATAGATAGGTTGCGTGAGCTTGTCTACTTTAGTTATGTAAGTTACATTGCCTACTGAGATGTTGACAATGCAAGTAATGTAATAAAGCGAAAAATTTCCCCGTAGATTTGTGATCATAGTAAAATAGATTGATTATGCATTTGATGAAAATTCTGGGTTGTTATAGTCTCCACCCCTTACAGAAATCTCGTCCCGAGATTTAATTGAAAGTTATAGTGATATAGATGTAGGTACTAGGCATGAATTTGATCTTTATGTTAGGCTAATCAAGGTCACAAGTTCACGTGTGTGATGCATTTATAATTATGTTGTACACCATAATTATAATTACTTCCTTTCACACGTCTACTTATTTCCAAGACTACACCTCTTGATGACAGCCAATAGAATTTCTCCAGATTCTGATAGAACCTGGATGGAATATTTCGATTTACGGAACCTGTGGGTTATGGACCTACCATGCTTCTGCTGCGCTACTCTGATCATAAAGAATCGTTATTCATTAACCTTTAAAAGTTAACATCGAATAAGAATGCTATCACAAGTCTTTGTCAAAATTTTCATACCTAGTGGTATTGAAATCATTTGACATTGTATAGATTCTTGTGTGTTTCCTTGTTATCACGTTGCAGAATATAACAGAGAATTTTAGAATATAGAATCTCATAGGAAATGGAGTGATGTCAAGGAATGATTATGAACTTGTTAGAGAGTTGCTAATCCATAGAATACAGATTTTTCTGAAAGATCAGATGATGGGGAAGGTATAAGATAATGAATTAAGGAAAGTTGTTTTGTACAAAACCATACGAATTAAAAGAAACACTTTTGTCTACGTATGTTATAATACTTAAGCCAACATATTTATAATTATTCACTTACAAAAAGAAGCGTCAAACTCCATGTAATGAGAATTTAATAAATCCATAAGTTAGAGATTTTAAAACTTTTCTCTTTATTTCAAAATCGACGAAGTGCCTAATTCATATCAATAAGAAGAATCCATAAAACGTCTTAACTAAAGCATAAAAACATGATACTGGGTAATGTGAAGAAAATAAATGATCATGAAATGGTTAGATATAATGCGGAGATGTACTGATATTGTAACTAGCACCCCAAAATAACCGTGAGGATGAAAATATATATGCAAAGTATGAGGAGAGTATACAGAGTTGAATATAATAGAATTAATGGCAAATGACAAATAATGTCGAGTTATGATATCATCTAGATAACAAGATGTAACGATCATCACTTTATTAATTCCTATGGATACCATTAACATATAAACTCTAAAAAGAGTTGAAACTTATGCACGTATTATCGATCTAGTAAAATCTAGATAAAGTAGACACACGACAAGGAGATAGTGGTCTTGATATTGAAGTTTTACAGATTGCAGGAAGATTCAGATGCATAAACTTGAATATCCTCAGAGAGTTGTTTCTTAGGGTAGAATCCTAAAGTGAATCACAAAGCAGATAGACTCTAAGTATAACTTTCTTGTGGCCAATGTGTTTTTTGCAGTACTTGGGTCCAGGTGACCGTAAGTCTTTATGCAGAACCTGACACTTGAAACTGTGCGAGGATTCCCATGTGATGTAGTCTAGCATCTTTTACACAATGGAAGGTTTCCAGTATATCCATTGGTGCGGAAGTATAAGTCATCAGAAGATTTTCTGTCTTTTATTATCGCTGTCGGTGTAATCATTGTACGTTGTTATTGCTATTATTTATTCATGATAGTTGTTGGTGTTTTGATGTTTTCTCTCATTCCTCAGCTTTCGTTTACGATCGATTGGTTTCTACATAGAACATTATGCCTTTTAATTAATCTGATCCATTAATCTCTCGAGAGGCTATGTTGAGGCTTCCTCCATGTTGAGGGCTTCGATGCAGTAACCATTTTTTCCCTCAATACTTCGGAGTAATCCATCTGATGAAGAACATTTATCCACGAGTTTCCTCGATTTGGTACCATGTTTTGGCAAAGACGGCTTAATTTCTTAGGAATCTCCAAATGTAATCCCTTAAGATCAATTCTTTCACAACCAAGTTTGAGTAAAATTTCGCTTCCATTTTCTGACTTCAGTTCGAGGTAATACTTAACGGTTAAGAGTCTTTTCAATTCGTTCCCATGTGATTTGATTGGCTTGATCTATTCCAATAGTGAGCGTATGAATTTCCACAAGGAACAGGGCATCATTAGTTAGAGTACCCATTAGTAAATGTCCACTCGTCTTCCTCGGCATGTAATCATGCTACGAGAAAACACCTATTCAGTACTCGTTCAAACCAGCGGATAGGTTTTAAACAGCCTCCTTCTGTGCCATTGAATATAAAGGTTGAAATCTCATTATGAATTCTCTGTATATTTTCCTTTCTTTGGCTACCCATATGGAATTCTCTGTTTCCCTCGTATTCCAATTGGGATTGTCGGTAATTATGCTATGGCAGCTATTTCTGACTGCTTCCAGGCTGCAGTAAAATCAACAATGAGTCGTCGGATGGCATCAAAAGTTTATAGCTTGGTGTTTTTATGGATGTTGACGTCCATTGTGGTAGGCATCCTATCACAAAAGATAACACTAGATAAGAATGATATCACAAGTTTTAGAAAAGTAATAGAATGTGAATGCTTAAAAATGCCTTAAAATAATGCGTATTTTGAATTTTAAGCCACATTAGGGGTTATGGTATGATTCATAGAATAACAAGAATAATTTGATGCCAATTTGAAAAGATTGGATGAAAGCAGCGATAAGTTGAAACAATAAGATACGACACGAGATGTTCCTTTATAATACTTGCCTTCTTACTTAGTACATATTCAAGATTTGACAAGCGTTATTTATTTCTTAAAAAACACCGACACATATTCCCGTGGCTAGGATAAAAGTTATACTACAATCTAAGATCTCAATGATTGCTTATCAAGATCAGAAATTTTGTAGTGAGCAAAGGGCCATTCTTAAACTCTGTGCCCAACTGCATTCTTTGAAGTTTGATAATATGAGAACGGACTCTCTCAGTTCGATTTATTTATTCTTCACTATTCTTCGTATGATCATTCTATTATAATACGTCCTCCTCCATTCCCTCAATCAATGCGGTGAAGATAGACTATTCATCTAAATAATTCAAAATATCTTCGACTTCGTTTTCTCATGAAGTTTTCAGAATACAACCTTATGCTGAACATTTCTGCTATTATAAATACCTAAGGTGGGTAGGATATAAAACGAGGAAGAATGATGAAACCAAAATCACAAGGAATTGAGATCCGGATGAATTAGATAACCGTAGTTAAGGAAGAAGATAGGGAATGATTTTCATCTAGTGGTAATAGTACTTCAGGCATAAAGAAATATCAAGGAGCAAAAATGATGTGAGGTAATATCAGATATGGGAGTCAAATACTGGTGGAAGTAATAGGAACTTGAGTGATGAATAGGTAAAATCCTTATCATAAAAATGCTTTACGATCTTCAAATAAGATTATAGTAGAAAGTGTGAAATACTTTTGGGTCATATTTATCTTTAGAGTCTTCCAAAGAGTTAAAAGAACTGCTTTTAGATGAAGCTGGGAACTAATCCGTGAGACCGAGTATAGTTAAGAATATTCATCAGAGGAAAAAGCATCCATAAAGATCAAAGTATCGGATTTCCTGGGAGAAGATATCGTTCTGTTAACAACCTATTTGTAAATAACATCAGTTATTTATGGGATATATATATATAATAATTATTAACTTTACATACTATCCGATAGTAGTGGCACAGAGGACCTTTACGATCTGAGCTAAAAAAGAAATTGGTTATAGGTAAGGCGTTTTGACCTTTGTATCTCTAAATAACCATGGCACTGATACCAATCTGTAACACCCCCCTATTTTACAATATAGCAGCGAAAGCAAAATCTGGGATATTACTTCTTCATGAAACAACCAATCATAACATAGAAAATGAACCCAAAAGAGACGTTTGTTCAAAAGATACTTATCAATTCATTTCAAATCACAATAGTTTTACCAAAAGCAGGTCCCACAATCTAGTTACATACATGTGAATGATAACAAGTTTTAAGCCATCTCTTTTTAGTCCATGCCACACCGTGCCGTATATTGCTCATAAACCTGAGATAAACAAAACATGCTAAAAGTCAACACAACAGGTACTGAGTGGAAATTCATAGGTTGATATAAATAGTTTGAATACAAAATCATAGAGTGTAATAATTGGTATAAACACAATTTAAAGCAAGATGGTATTGTTATTTATGACACTAATTCGTTTATTTAGTACAATGTGCAGACGAATTAATTACCATATAAACATGATTACTAGAGCGTTATTGTTATGTTGGTCTGTTTGTTCAGATTGGTCTTGTTTTGTGCCTTTGTTCCATGTCTAAGCACATCGCAACTAACACATTATCATCAAAAGTCAATCTAATGAACTTGAAAGCTCATATTATCAACATATTTACATCGAAATGTCAATTTAACAGACTTAGACGTCAAATTTTAATGACTGTTTAGGATATTACACTAACTACTAATAGCCAATGTCAAGTTTTAACGCGACATTGAAGTCCAAATTTACACGAGGGCAATGCTACGGTTTAATGAAGACTAACATATTAATAGCCAAAGTCAAGTTAACCGACATTGAATCAAATTTTAACACGTGTAGGATAAGAATAACTTAGACAGCAATTGCGCGTAATGCGAAACAGATATACGCATGTAACTTGTATTATGAAAATTATACTAATAATCCCCCCTTCACGGGTTTATGAAAAGATTAAAATGCGAGACTATGAATTCACTAAGTCTTTGAAAAGTAATCACATAGTCTTTTATAAAATAATCGAAGTATGGTACACAAGAGTTTTTGTAAAAGCATTATCCCCCTCGCATCGCGGGTATTATAAAGGCATGTAAAATAAGTAAAAGGCGAGGATTATGAACTTCAACCTGATAGGTAGATGATTAAATATTTCTTAAATTGAAATGCTTTAGACAGACCTTATCACATATAGTAAACAGGAATGTCGATATAGCAAAATGATAGTTAAACAGCCACGTCACGCAACCAGAGTAATGTAGTCAAGTATTTAATAAGATTGATACTCTAGAACTTTACGTTTTAAGAGTTATGATATGAATTGAAGAGTTGGATTATTGAGATTCAACCTTCGGGCCAACATAATTCTGAAGTCATTTAGTAAATGTTTAAAGGACTAAGGCATCTTTAAATCGTAAACCCAACAACTCAGTCGAACATAATACCAAGATATAACCATCTTAATATGAAGCTCCCTGAGTATTTTGTGATATGCATATATACGGTTCTTGTTAAGCGTTTTATTTCAATATCTGGAAATGTTAAGCACAACAAGCGTAAGTTAAAGTACAGTCCTGTTAAGAGTTATTTAAATGTGTTTTTAATACTTTTTCAAAATGTTACATTTTAACCTAGAGTACTGAAATGCAGAATATACCCTTGGAGTTTGCACTTTTACGAGTTTGGTCCTTTGACTTTAAAATATATACAAAGTAAACCGTGTAATTTAAAAAGTGACATAATAGACCCCTTTAGGTATAACTTTGATAAAATGATATTTTTAGTCCTTTTAGTTCTAAGATTCTGAAAGTTACGACTTATACCCCTTGCATGGATAATATTTACAAAACTGTGAAAACAAGTCCAAATAACCATGCAATAGCGATATCTTAACATAATCAATAACTGTTATTAAGTTTATAATAAACTATAATATGAAAGATTTAAACACAAATGTATAGCTAACAACGAAACAGTTTCAAAAAATGATTCGTTTCATGCTAGGACCAAAAACGGGTCTCTAATTACGGTGGTTTTAAACAACGAAAACACGCGAGCGAGTTTTCATCAAAGATCACAATTCTCCTGTCTATCAACCATTAAAGTGGGTTAATTTATATACATTAGATTAAGCATGATAGTAAATATTACAACCACATTTAACCATTATGAACATTTAGTTTTAAAGAAAAACGCAAAATTAGGGTTTTCTGGGCATACGGTTTCGGATCAAACATCTTAGAAACAAGTGTAGCATGAATTGAGTTATGAAACTTTAACAAGAGTTTATTTAGAATCATATGAACATTATAAAGGCATATGACCAGAAGTAGAATATCCAAAACCTGGGTTTGAGCTTATAGCTTAGAAACGGGTCAAAATCAGGACTTTTAACTTCGTACGCCTAGAATAACACTCCAGGCTGCTTTTCTGATTTATTTTGCCTTCACTTCCCTGTTCGTGGGACTTCTTAGGATCCTCTTAAATTACACTATACATAGCAGAAAAGGAATGCTACAATGATGGTTTTTAGAGAGGGCAAGTGGGGGATGAGTTAAATGAAAGTTTATAGTCCTATTTATATTTTGAAAATGAGCGGATCTAAGTTATGTCAATGTGAAACAGGAGAGACATGTGTAAAGGCTAGAGTGCTGATGAGAGAAGCTAGATGATTGTTATTCTTGAGCAAGAAAGCAAGCTTTGTGGTGTTGGCGATGGTCCGTGTGATGCCAGTCGGATTAACCACAGAAAGAACAACAAGAGAACCATGTGCAAATTTTAAACTATAAAAGATGAAGATAATTTGAGTTCTTTATAAGGTATGTAAGCTTCTTATGAAGTTTAAGGTTCTTGCCATGGTGGTAGCTTGTTTGCCACAAGTTCGATAAAATGGGATCAAAATTGAAAGAAACCTAGCTCTTCGGTTCTAGTAGCTTATTTAGGGAGCGTTTTCAAGCTTGTAATATTCGTGTACATTTGATCAATAATGATGGTATTTCTCTTGTTTTTAACGATTGTATAAAGGATTTAATAACAAGAATTGATAGCGTGTCGAGTTTAAAAATGGCGAACTCTAACGAGTAAACGTCCAAAAGTTCCAATTAGCACAATTAGGGTTTTACTTGGATCAATTTGCATATAGTTGAAGCGAAAAATTGCACGAGAAATGAATGATTTGTATATAGAATTTGAAAAATGGTTGTAAATATAAGTATTAAAACGTATTTAGTATGGGTTTTTAAGTTAATAATGGACTTAAACACAAAGAAACGGGTCATGTTTTTAGTATTTGCACGGTTACAAGGTTTCTGACTTTTTTGTAGTTAGGTATTGAGTGTAACAACTGTCGTAATGAAAGCTTATGCGTGGTATAATTAGGGATTACACATTGTATATTGAGTGTAGTTGCTTGTATACACAAGTAATGAAGCAAATTAGAAATTGAAAAGAGGAGGTAAAAACAGGCTATTTTAGATGTCAAGCTTAATGGACATTACATTGTGCTTTGAACAAACTTGTAAACTTCTTGAAATAAAAGACAACGATGATAGAAAGAACTATCTAGATTATTTGTGTATTGATCTAAATTATGTTGAAGAATAAAGAAATAATCTTTTGTCAAAACATAGAAATCTTGTTCAAGAACTGAAAAGATGTAAAGAACGACTTTTGGTATTAAAACAAGCAAAACTTGATTTTTATACCACGCAGCATGTAAACACTAAAATTTTCAAAGAGAATCAAAACTTAAGAAAATAACTAAAAGAGCTAATAGCAATCACTGAAACATGGCTTAACAGTTCTAATAAAGTAAAACAGTGTATCAGTAAATAAATTCCCACTCAAAAGAAAAGAATTCTGGGAGGTAATCAACTTACTAAAGATCTCTCCAGTTTTGGGCAAAAAGACATAGTCTTTTGTAAAATCTTCAGCTAATGACACAAAAGTGTCTATACCTGGTGTTGAAAGCCCTGGTTGTCTAAAGCTGAAGGTTTTATTCTGCCAAAATCATGATATTAGTAGGATACTACCTGTAGAGTCACAAAGAAACATAACTGATCCTCCAGTTGCTATCACTGACTCTTCAATAACTGATTATGATTCAGCAGATGAATCTTCAATCTGTAGCAACCCTCTTCTTCCATTGGAGAAGCTAGGTGGTGCTGAGCTTATCTCTGGACCAAAGACTATCAAATCAATTTTGAAGTCAAATTTTAAATTCAAAGCTGAAGCCTTAAAAGGTATCATTTTAAACGAACCATCCTCAGTTCCTATTAATGGTAACAATAGTGCTTCAGCCTCAAAGTTAACTCAGCCCCTGCTGGTAAATTAAAGAATGTGAAGATTAAAGATGACCCTCCTTTGGCTATTTTAATAAAAGAACTTAACAACCTTAAATTACAAATTAGCAAGAATCAGTCATCTTACTTCAAAAATAGCCAACCTCAACAGGTTCCGTGAAATGTACTTCAAATCAAATACAAAACACAACTCAATAAGGGTTGTAAACTTTGTGGATTAAACAATCATCTCTTTGAGAATTGTTACAAAGTTCTGTTCTGTAAAAAGTGCAAGAGAACTGATTACAGAACTTGTGATCATGCTGAATTTATGTCCACTATAAACATGACTCAGTATCTCAAAAGTATAGGTTGTTCCTCATCAAGATCCAGGACCCCAAGACCATTAAAATGACTCTTCCCTACCTGCATACACTATGGACGTATTGATCATCTATATGATGATTGCTTATATGATCCCATATGTAGATTATGTGGAAGTTATGATCATGATATAAATGGTCATAACAGGATCATCTCTCTAGAAAGAGAACTAAGAAACCTTCAGCATGTCATCAAAAGATGTGAAGCTTCTGGTAGCACATTTCATACCACAACATATCATTATGTCACTGAATGGTTCAGAAGAGGTAAAGCACTTCAGGCTAAGAATGCTGAAGCTCCAAAATTAAAGAAGACTGGATCATCAAATGCTAACAGATCTAAGACTCCCACTAGATGGTGGGTTTCCAGGCAAAACTAACCATTCTTAACTTATTTGTACAAGTATCACATCAAGAAGTCCACCTGGCATCAAAAGATGGATGCTTTAAACATATAACTAATGTGATCTGTCACTTGCACAAATATAAGAAACAACCAGAACCTAAAGTAATGTTTGAAGAAAATTCTACATACACCACTGAAGGATATGGTTCCATAATGGTTTAGTTCTCATAGAAGTAGCATTTAAATGATCCTATTCATTTGACAAAACAAAAAATCTGGTTACTAATCTTCCCTTACTTGTCTGGTCAAAATACAATCCATGTTCAAAAGGGAAAGCATCATAGGACCAACATTAAAAACAGTTTCACCATTATCAAAAGACATCTCAAAACTCCTTATGAAATTTCTCATAAGTGATTCCTAAACATTGACTTTCCTTGGATGTACAGTCTACATAAAGATCACTTGGGAATATTTAATGAAAATGCTGATAAAAGGTTTTAGTATCTTCTATACAAGAAGACTACAAACTAAAGAATTCTATCACATCACATTTGATGAAAGCCCTGATGCTATCAAAATTCACAAAACCTTCAGTTGACAACATCAATATTGCTGAATCTAAAATATATCCACCTGATGAATATCTTTATCCCTATGAGCCTTCTCTAAGGTATCAAACAAAAAGCTATGATGTGTCCTTCATAGAACCCTATGAATGTCCTAAACCAGTTGTTTTTGAAACTAAAGTTTCATCTGACCAAAATGGTCAAGCTGATCAAAATGATCAACCTGCTCAAACTGATGAAATCTTAAATGATGATCAGTCTGAACATTCAAACTGATAACATCACATAATTGATACATTTTAATATCAAATTCCCTATGAAAATGCTTATAAATATATTGTAAATATATGAAAACATTACTTAATTGCTTATATTTAGTTTTCAGGGACCAAGTAAGCATTTTAGCAAAAGACGTGGGATTTGGACATAAATGCACTAAAGTGAAGATCTCAAGGCATTTTACGGCATAACACCCCGAGGAATTACGCCGTAACATATTCTAATGAAGAAATGAGTCATCACACCTTTTACGGTGTAAAGCATCGCCTACTTTACGCCGTAACATTCAAAATTCATAGAAGATGATTTATCTGAGTTAGCGTTACGGCGTAATATAGGAGACAAGGTTACGCCGTAACATCATTTTAGCCTAGAAGATTGGAAGCCTACGTAGCAAGGTTACAGCGTAATGTCTCATAAGGGTTAAGCCGTAACAGTTTCGAAATATATAAATAAAGCCCGCATCCGGCTCATTCATCATCACTCACTTCCACAAATCACAACAGAGTCCCAAGAGGTGAACCAAGCCCACAAGGTCCGAAGCATTTCACTAAAAGTCCAAGGGAGAAGTCACTTTACTTCATTCTTGTATTTAACCGTTCATAACATTCACTGTTAGAACAATGATGATTTAATCCATGTTTACTTTCATTAATTCTTGCATTACTGTTACCATGAGCGGCTAAGCACTTTTAGTGCTGGCCTAACCATGTAATTTCTATTAATATGATTATTGTTTCCTGTTCAATTATGGTTCTGTTAGATATCTTTATAGCCTTTCATTGATCCCTGTGTTTTGGTAGTATAGAGGGTGGCTTAGATCTTGTTAATCCTGTTATTAGACTTACCCTGTTGAACCTGGGATTAGCGGGGTACTAGGGTGGCTTGGCACCTATCCCCAGTGCAGTAATTTACCACATTACTGCCTTTGACATATTAAATACTTAAAAAGCACAGGAACTCTTTTAGAGGGGGTTAATAATTGGTTTAGATTATAGATTAGTCTTAAGGATAGTTGGGGATTAACTACTACAAACTTAGATGCCCTGCTCGTGTGATCGTAAGGGAATGTAGGATCGCAGAGTAAGTATAGGACAGACCTCAAATGCCAATTCGGGTCTGTCGATATTAGAACCACTAATGGAACTTAAAATTAAACATTACACAGGAAGATGTAATCAGAGCATTACTAATGAAATGGTTAGGTTAGCATGCTTTTCTCCCTGAATTCTTTTATCACTTTACTTTACTGCATTTACTTTTCTGTAGTTATTAAAATCAACTTAAAAACATTTTCAAACGTGACATAGTCAAATTACAACTAGTAAACCTTAGCTCTTAGGACGACCTCAGATTTACCAAACTACTGCACTATATACGATCGGGTTCTCTGCCCGTTAGTGCGTGTATCGGTAGACGAGTTTTATAAATTTAAAACATGGCAATTAATTATTTAAAACAATTTACGCATCAAGTTTTTGGCGCCGTTACTATGGAGCTAAAATTAGTTATAATTTGATATGAGTGAACCAATGATTCTGTGTCTACTGTCAACGAATATTTTACAAAAATGAGGAACAACAGTGGACCTGGAATAATTAAACCATTATTCGAAGAAAACATAAAATTCGAATTCTAGGGACAATGCATCGAAGAACTAAAAGAAAACATATTTTACAGAAAAGAGAATGAAGATCCTCATGAACACATCTCTAATATCACCAGAATTATCGATCTTTTTCATTCCCCAGGAGTTGCAAGACACCAGGTTATGTTGATGGCTTTTCCATTTACCCTATAAGGAAAAGTTAAACAATAGATGAAACGATTATCCTTTGGGTCAATCACAACCTATAAATTATTCAAACAAGCCTTCTTGGATAAATATCGTCCTCCTCTTAAAATCATTAAACAAATTGAATCAATTAGGAACTTTAAATGAAAACATAATGAACCTTTGCACTATTCATGGGAAAGATTCACAGAATCCCTCTTTAGCTTCCCTGAACATAAGCTAAACGAGCATGAGCAGTTGCGAATCTTCTATCAAGGACTGGACACAGAAACGAGACTTAAGGTCGACTTCAAGGGACCAGTTCCTTAAATGACACCAACAAAGGGAATGGAAGCTATCAAGGAATTATTCGCGCATTCTCTCTCATGGTATAATGAAGGAAATATAAAGACTGAAAACAATGAGCTTCAAACAGTTCTAAATCAAATTAATAACTTTGAAAATAATATAAACATAATAACTAAAGAAGTTAGAATGGCACAACATAAGTATGAAACCCCAATGGAAGGAGGAATTTCAAATTTAGAAGAAACTCTAAACAATTTCATCAAGGAATCTCGAATAAGGCAGAAGGAAAGTGAGAACATAGTATGGGGAATCAAGAAAACTTACGACCAAACCTTTAAACACAAGCATCTTCTATTAAGAAAATAGAAATTCACTTAGGAAGAATCGCAAAAATAATACAAGATAGAGAGACAGGAAGTCTCCCAAGCTTAACTAAAACCAATCCAAGGGGGTTGGCTAATGCCATAACAACCAGGAGCGAACTAAATTATAAACCCCCAAGAATCCTCTTGAAATTATAACAACTTCGCACGAGAAGCTTGCAACAAAAGAAAACACCATCAAGAGTGGTGAAAAGGGTCCTGATAATCCTAAGAAATCTGTGGAATCTTAGGATCACTCTATCATATTCCCCAGACGGCTAAAAAAGGAAAAAGAAAAGGAACAATTTAGAAAGTTGTTTGAAAACCTTTAACAACTCAGCATAAACATCCTATTTTTTGAGGCTTTAGAGAAAATGCCTAAATATGCTAAATTTATGAAAGATCTCCTTGCCAGAAAAGGAAAGACAGAGGAAACATCTAAAATAACTTTAAACAAAAGATGTTCTACAGTGCTCCTAAACAAAATCCCGTTTAAAGAAAAAGATATTGGAAGTTTCACTATCCAATGTGTAATAGGGAAAATGGGCATTGACAAAGCTCTAGCTAACCTTGGGGCCAACATTAGTCTTATGTGATACTCTATGTATGCAAGGTTGGATCATGGTGAATTAAAACTTACTCGCATGTGTATCGAATTAGCAAATAAATCCACCTAATATCCTAGGGGGATTGCTGAGAATGTCATAGTAAAAGTTGACAAGTTTTGTTTCCCTGTTGATTTTGTAGTGCTTGATATGAAAGAAGATCAGAAGATTCCAATAATTCTTAGAAGACCATTCTTAGCCACAGCACATACAATGATTGATGTATTCAATAAAAAATATCTTTCGAAGCGGGAAATGAGACAATAACGTTTGACATTGAGAAATTAATGAAATTTTCCACACGAGAAGATGACGAGTGTCTTTCTATTGATATGGTAGATAAAGTCGTCTCAGACCTTGTTCATGAAATTCTCCCTTCAATTCCTCTTGATTCGTTCTTATTTGAACCAATAATGAATTACCAACAAAAAAAGTAATACCAATTTATGGGAAGAAGAGCATGATGACTCTAACGATTTAGATAAATTGAGACCTCCCTCCGACCATGACACTTGGGAGCCAATCAGACCAACTTTATTTTCCACCAATACGATTGAAGCTGAAAAGCAGCCTCCCAAACTTAAGGAACTTTTGTCTCACCTTGAATATGCTTTCTTGAACAATAATCAAGAATTCCCAGTTATCATCTCCTCTCTATTAAACTCTCAAGAAAAAGAGTCACTCTTAAAGGTTTTAACGCAACACAAGGCTGCATTGGCTTGGAAAGTTGCTGATATCAAAGGCATCAGCCCTTCATTCTGCACTCACAAAATTCTAATGGAAGTCAATTTTAAACCAGTGGTGCAACCGCAGCGAAGACTCAACCCTAAAGTTCAAGATGTGGTAAAAGCTGAGATAGTCAAGCTAATCGATAGCGGACTAATTTACGCCATTCAGATAGTCCTTAGGTTAGCCTCATTCATGTAGTTCCTAAAAAGGGGGAGATGATCCCAACTAGAACAGTCACCGGATGGAGGGTATGCATTGATTATAGAAAACTCAATGGCGCAACTTGGAAGGATCATTTCCCATTACCATTCATTGATCAAATGTTAGAAAAACTGTCTGGAAATGAGTATTACTGCTTTCTGGATGGATACTCAGGATACTTCCCAATCCCTCTAGCACAGGAAGATCAGGAGAAAAATACTTTCACATGCCCTTACGGAACATTTGCATATAGGAGAATGCCCTTCGGTCTATGCAACGCTCTAGCGACATTTCAAAGATGTATGACGGCAATCTTTCATGATATGTGCAAAGACTTTATGGAAGTCTTCATGTATGATTTTTTCGTTTTTAGAAACTCGTTCGACTATTGCCTTACTAATTTATCAGAAATGTTAGCAAGGTGTGAAGAAACAAATTTAGTTTTAAATTGGGAAAAGTGCCATTTCATGGTAAAAAAAAAGGAATCGTCCTAGGTCTTAAGATATCTAAATCTGGCATTGAGGTGGACTGTGCGAAGATTGACATTATTGCCAAACTCCCCTACCCGACCAACGTGAAAGGAGTTAGAAGCTTCTTGGGACATGTAGGATTTTATCGAAGATTCATCAAGGATTTCTCCAAGATTGCTCGACCTATGAATCAATTATTAATGAAGGATGCTAAATTTATTTTTTCAAATGAATGCATGCAAGCCTTCAATATCCTTAAAAATAAATTAACATATGCTCCTGTAATCATTTCTCCCAACTGGAACATTGATTTCGAGCTGATGTGTGATGCAAGCAATTATGCTGTAGGAGCGGTTTTGGGCCAACACATCGATAAGAAATTCCGCCCAATCTATTACGCAAGTAAGACTATGAATGGCGCTCAAGAACATTACACTACGACTGAAAAAGAGCTTCTGGCAGTAGTCTATGCCTTTGATAAATTCTAATCCTACTTAATTATGTCTAAAACTGTCATCTATACCGATCATTCTGCTTTAAAATATTTGTTTAGCAAACAGGTTGCAAAGCCAAGGCTTATAAGATGGGTTTTGTTGCTCCAAGAATTTACCATCGAGATTAAAGATAAGAAAGGAACATAAAACTTGGCTGCTGATCACTTGTCCAGATTAGAAAACCCGGATCTGGAAACATTAAGCGATGATGCAATTCGGGACTCCTTCCCCGATGAACATCTTATGGCAGTCCAAGTAAGGGAAATGGCAGAAGACCCTTGGTATGCTGACTACGTAAATTTCTTAGTATCAAAGATTATACCACACAGGTTGACATATCATTTAAGAAAGAAATTCTTATCAGACATTAAACATTATATACGGGATGATCCATACCTATTCAAATCATGTCCTGACGGAATCATAAGAAGAGGTGTATTTGGTAAGGAACTACAGGAAATTCTAGAACACTGTCATACGAGACCAACTGGAGGACATTACGAAGCTGACATTACCGCCAGGAAAGTATTTGAATCTAGATTTTATTTGCCAACCATTTTTAGGGATGCTGCAAGGTACATTCGTGATTATGATACATGTCAGAGGGCCAGTAACATATCCTCTCATAACCAAATGCCCTTAACCAACATTCTCGTTAGCGAGGTGTTCGATATTTGCGGCATTGACTTTATGGGACCCTTTCCTTCTTCACAAAACAACAAATACATCCTCGTAGCTATCGATTATGTTTCAAAATAGGTTGATGCTGAAGCATTATCAACTCACAACGCCCGGGTGGTAGTCAAATTCCTCCAAAAATTGTTTTCAAGATTCGGAGTTCCAAAAGCACTCATAAGTGATCGTAGAACACATTTCTGCAACTCCCTTCTTGAAATGACATTGAATAAATACGGTGTAACACATAGACTTGCTACGCCTTATCATCCTCAAACAAGCGGTCAAACTAAAAACACTTCCTGGGCTATTAAACGCATCTTGGAGAGGACTGTAAATGGAAATAGAGAGGAATGGGCAGATAAACTTGATGACGCATTCAGGATTGCTTATAAATCACCCATTGGAAGTACTCCATTCAGAATTGTATATGGAAAAGCATGCCATCTTCCGATTGAGAAGGAACATAAGGCATATTTGGCTTTAAAAACGTAAATCTAGATTTAGATACCGCAGGAAAACATAGGTACCTACAATTGAACAAATTAGTAGAATTAAGAAATAAGGCCTATGAACATTCCCGAGCATACAAAGAAAGAACAAAGCGATGGCATAATGCAAAGATTATGGATAAGGAGTTCCATGAAGGAGACGAGGTTCTAGTTTTTAATTCAAGGTTAAAACTCTTCCCTATAAAATTGAAATCAAGATGGTATGTGCCTTACACCATTAGCAAAGTATTTCCTTATGGAACAGTGGAGGTGTGTGGTAAGAACGGAGTCAATTTTAAAGTTAATGGGCATAGATTAAAAAAATATTACGAGGGAGATATAAACACCACAACGGAAACTCTCTACTTTGCAAAGACATAGAGCGTCTTGAGTCTAAGTTAAGAACTCAGTAATAAACAAAAGTGCTTGTTGGGAGACAACTCGTCTCTTATTTTCTGCATTTTAGTTGGTTTTTGTTGGTTTCTCTCTTATTTTGCAGGTTCTATCTATAAAGAAGTGGAATTCGAGGTCTCCTCAACTCGTTTTCATGTGGTATAAAGGTTCTTTCTGGGCGTAACCAGATTGGTTATGCCATAACAGATATCATTACGGCATAAAGCCCTGCATTAGTTACGCCGTAACCTTATTATTCAATTTTCAAAAATTTCAAACTACATGATTACGGCGTAACTAATCCCATGATTATGCCGTAATCCCTTTCTGAAAACCAAAAATCAATTTGAAACCTTTTCAAAACCGTGTATAAGTAAATGAACTTTGTGGGTATGTTCTATGGAAATCCTCATAAGACTTCACTCGTCCACTTGGGTCACCAAGTGGTTTAAATGGCTTGTTGCATATGTTAAATGTAATCGTGATTCCTACAAAAGTGAGATTTTAGTGTATATATATCTATGAATGTTTAATGCTTGTTGTGTCTAGTGATTTCAGGGGAAATGAGGTTGTTCTATAGACGCTTTGCAAGAATTCATCTCTTGCAGTTATCATTCGATGAGGAGAGCAACGCTCAGGGGAGTCTTTTGTTTTAATTCTACTCTTATTTCATAATTTCATTTCCTTAAATATACAATAGGACATTGTAAAAACCAAGTGGAGGGATGGGAGTAGAATTACCACTTGACCTATATTTGCCTTTGATTTTCTAGTTTTCTTTGAAAAATGGTGCCAATTTTAAAACTTTTGACATATTTTTCTTACTGAACTAGAATTAATCTTTTTCGGGCACACTATTACCCTTAATTCAATTTATAACACCTCGTGTTTTAGGTCATTGTATGACATTATTTAATCCACTAATTATTTTTAGGGTTTTACGCGTTTGCTTTTAAATCATAATCGTTAAGCTAAATCGCGTAAACTGAAAATGATCATACAATGTAAACGGGCATTAAACAATTAAATGTTTACATCAATAAAGTGTTATATGATTATTTAGAGGATAATTATATTCATTGCACATTTTATTTTTATTGGTTACGTTAAGTGTTTACGTTTCGCAATAAAGTACGTTTAAGCCTTCCCGGAAGCACGTTAACTTATCTACGCTTCATCAAATACCCAAAATTTATACTCAATACTTAAAGTTTATTTAAAACTTCAAGTATTTATCACTTTATACATATTCATTATGAAGGAATTCAAATCATAACTTACAATGTACAAGTTATACATTTTTCCAAGTCTATACTACATATACTTCAAATAATGCAAGAATACATTATATAAATGGTCAAATGCATATCTAACTTATACATATACATAAATTTCGTGTATGTATGACTAGGAAGATAAGATAGGACCAAGGAACCATCACAATTATCTTCCTAAAAGATCTAGCATGCAACTTGAACCATGACTCATCTATGACTAGCCAAATCTTATCAAAATAAGCCCTAGCTTCTTCCATAAGCTTGGCCACCTTGCATACTTCCACTTGACACAAATATCTTCTTCCACTAGACAACAAATATCTTCAGTAATAACTCATTATAAGTATAATATGCTGCACATGAATTAAAAACTCATTTACTTTACTTCAATTCTTAACAAAGAAATTCACAAAAACTCTTCCTTTGTTCTCTCTAGAGCCCACGGCTCAAAACCCCCTCCAAACACAATCCATACTTTAATTTTCTTTCACCATATTAGTTTTTACATATCATATTGAAGGTATTCTAAGAAGAATTGAAGGTTGGATTACGCTTGAAAGTGTTTACAAGATAATTTGCAAGATTAAGGGTTTTTGGTTGGAAATTAGTGGTTTTCACCTTAATATATCAAGCCAAGGATGTTAATCACAAGGGTGTGGATTGGTTTTTATTTTCTCTACACATCCACACAAGGTTATATAAAAGCTTAATCATTTCATAACATATGATTTTATGTGTTCTATTTAATATTAGCTAAATCACCATCTAGAATACTTTTGAATATGTAAAATGAATTTTTACTTATGATCATTGTTTTGTACACTTATTTACATGTCATATGGATGATAATATTATGTTAAAAGGAATGTATAAGTATTTTAACATGTTGGTTAAGTATTAACATGTATAAGTGCAAATTAGGGTTTTAATGATTTACTTAATAAGTTGCAAATGAAAATGATGTAAATAACATGTTAAACTTGTTATCTTGGATATTCTTGAGCAAAGTATGACCTAATGGATTTTATATATGTAAAACATAAGATAGAAATGTTGTGAAGTCAGTGTAATAAGGTGTTGAATCTTAATGGTACAAAAATCAAGCTTAAAACATGTCTAAATCACAAAACCTCAAACTTTCTGTTTTGGTTCGATTTTGGAAGCACCCATATTATGTTTTATAAAGATATTACATCTCATGAGGATTCCAAAATGATAAGAAACTCGAAAATCCGATTTATAACGAAGAAGATACGCTAGTTACGAGTTTACGACGCTAAATACTTTATAAAACAAATTTTATAAAAAGTTACTATTCATGGCAGAAACTTATACTTTGTAAACATCAATAATATGATAAAACTTTCAATTACGAGAACGTGTTCGAAAGAATCGCTAAAAACGGAGCTATAACGAATAAGATACGACAAAAACGGGTTTTACGTTAATTAAAAGTATAAAAACGATTATATAGCTGTTATGAACAGTAAAAACACTATTCATCACAGAATCTCAAAAACCTAAAAATGTGATTTTATGATCACTCGTCTTAATACGAAAGCGTGGGCGTAAGAAACGCGAGAAACGGGCTTAAAACGACAAAGTTATGTCATTTTTGCTAAAGGCGTAATTATAAACGTTTTTACTTTATAAATACGATTTCACGTAAACGATTAGATGGTGATATAGCTATATATATATATATATATATATATATATATATATATATATATATATATATATATATGTTATTAGTTATCAAAGTGCTATATTACTAGGGAATTTCATAATGAGGCTTCTTCGGATGGCGTATTGACGAGTTGTTGGATTTACGATTTAAAGTGTCCTAACTCCTCGTACTTATGTCCATGACCTCTTAAATTATGATAGCCCGAACGATAGTACGATGATAACTATATAGGATTATATACAGTTGTTGTTAGACACGTACTGAATACTGTTCGCCCTTAGTATTAACTAAGGGTGCATTCGGGCGTTAGCGTGACCGCGTTTTTTTCTTAGATATTTTTTTATCAGTTTACTCACGTTCAAGTTGAGGTTTAATAGCCCCATGTTTTACAATTATTAATTTACAAGTTTTTAGGGTGAGAAACATATGCATGTTTTACAAATTGGACGCAAGTGTACATTTTATCATGATTACTGTGTTGCCATAAGTAGCGATAACCCACAAGCCCATAATCATGAACTGCAATTACTAGAATAGTGAGCCCCCCCGCGAAATAATAGATTATAGTAGAAGCTATTTAGGATTGAGCATCTCCCCGTTTTGGTGACTATCTTATCACTGGAAATGAACGTATACATGTCGGATACAGGATTTTACGGTTGAACAACAGTCACGAGCAATGTAGGCAATACTTAATATTATTGTATTCAATTATGTCAAGCTTCGTGTCATGAGCTTAGGCAAACGAAATTGCAATTTATGATGTCTGCATCTGTTTCATTATCACTGGGAAAGTCGCGGTCCTACATATCCAATTTACATAAATCCTCTGTAAATTCACCAACTTTATGTTGACGTATTATAAATGCAATGTTTTTCAGGAGTCAATAAGCACGAGGTGCGAAAGATATCATTCGGTGGTTATATTTTGAAGTCATCATAAAAGATTTAGTCGCTATTAACATTTTGTATATCTGTTATGGCCCTGGAAAATCTTTGTAAAAAAAACAAGGAAACAAGTAAAGCTTCGGGCTTTTATGTAACACATACTTTATGTATAAAACTAGTAATCTAAAGATCAACCAAGACCCAATAATTAGATGTGGGTTGGATTTGTTAGAGAGAAATGGATGTGAAATGGATGAAGTATAGAAATGAATGTGTGAAAATTGAACAACTAACAATGGAACAACCAAACCTTCTCTAAAGACTAGGAGAGAGGATGTATTTATACTACATTTGGCCCGCCATAGGGCTGGATTGGGCCACCCCCTGGAACTTGGGCCGGACTAGATTCTTATACTAAACTATGTAGCTAAGACTTTGTTACAACTTTGGAATGTTGACCGACACTTTTCCGTGTTTCAACAATCGCCCCCTAAGGAGGTCACTCCAATTTACACACTTTTAAACCATAGCATACTATTACTTTAATCCTTTAGACTTTAGCTCGTACACTTGACTTTCTCTTGTGAATAAGTTGTGTTGATCATTGACTTTCTTGGATTGAGCTTGTTCCTTGAACTTAGTATTTGGACATTGTATCTTGAGCATCTGAGATCATCAACCAATCACATCCTACGCCATCTTGTAACTTTTGCCAACATTGGACTTAGAGACATTCTGACCCGACATGCTCATACCATTCTTGAAAAGCTTTAATGTTGCATCTTTCTTGAAATTCTTTAACTTTAACACTTTGACACTCTAAAAGATGTGTGGTTATCAGAGAGCGGAAGTCATGAAACATGTACTTGGCTTTTAAGATGTACTTTGATGTATTGTCAGTGTCGTGTATGACATTTTTATGGTGTCTTGTGACAGCTGGAATCAAGAACCTCCACCACCATTTTACATAGCCTGCATAAAACAGTTAGCAATAAAGCGGGTGGACGAATGTAGGCTATTTGTCAATCGTCAGGATTGTTTGGAGCAAACCATCGATCCGTGAGGATCGACCTGTGATCAGATAGATTCAATTTAAGAAGAATCTTCTTGACAGGATTTCCAGCTGAAGTATTGAATCTTTCTAACACATAAGTATTAGATTCATCGTACTCAGCATGTTCTCATTATCGGAACGTCTCAAAGCAGACAGCACGATAAGAGTGAACCAGTGAGTTAACAATCTCACCGATTGAAATCTAAAAATGATTGAAAATCAATCGTGTTACACTATCAAAATTGATTTTGTGACACACCTAGAGTGTTAATCAATTCAAAAATTCACTAACAACCGTTGATCCATTTCCTGGAACAAGTTTGATTCTTATAGAATCGCACCATCGTTTCTTTCCAGTTGTCACAAGTTTGATTCATAAAGAATCGCACAAGTTACCTACCATGAGCTTGTTTGATGTTGACTCAAGCAGGATTTCCATCTTCATTGTGAATGAATTCACTCTGATGTTCTGGCAAAATCACAAGGATAATGCGAAGAGATCTTTAAAAGTATCTTGTAATTCACATTGTGTGCGGACTTAAGATAGAATAATTTGACAAGTGTCCTAATGAGATTATAATGTATGATCTCTTTTGGCTCTTAGACTCAACGTGCACTATTGAATTTTAATTGATCGAGGATTGGAGCTGAGTGCCACCTTTTCAATATCAACTAACTCGGAGTGAGAAAGTCAATAGAAATGACTGTATCTCTGTGAGTTTTAAAACAATGTCTTTCTGACTTTGAGTAGCTAGGAGGGGGGTTTATGCATAGCGTCCACTGGTCCCTACTGTCTTCAATGTCTGACTACACCTATTGTTTTCTGACATGCAAAGTATTGACCCTGTATTCTGCCTAAGTGTATAAAGGCTTCTTTATTTTCACCCTTTATCCTTAACATTTCTTTTTTCCATTCTTCAACCCTTCATGCATAACGAGTCTTCATAACTAACACCTGTTGGGCAGTTCCTATGTTAGCTCCATCTTCAGTCGCATTTTCCCCATTTCTCACTTTTCTCCTTTTTAATCATAACCTAAGGACTTCTACACTAACTAGTGATACCCCTGGGTAGATCCCTCCGGTTTTGCTGATCATGGGATCTGAAAACCTAAGCCTACGATTCCCTTAAACTTCATCACTTTAGAGAACATGAAATCAGTCTTTTGGGTATTCCCATCACAATCCTTCCAAAAACATTGAAAATTTAAATCAAAGTAGTTTGATATAAATATCAAAATATTTACACCTTTTAGAGATTTTTCCTCATCACTAAAACTCCCCCTTAACATGTGCATCGTAATCGTTATAGTACATGCTAGGTATGAAGTGCCTTTAGTCCTTTTATTTGATCACTTTTTGTCAAGACAATTTGTTAAATCCCAGTTAATCACATTTCTCCCCTTATCCAAAATGTTAATCCCTTGAAATTTGGTATACAATTTGATTAACCATTCGGGGACCAATAATGAGATATATATGCAGATAGAACATGTTATTGCTCCCCCTCAACTTTTGAGGGTTTAATAAGAGATGAGCCGAGTACAATTATTTAAAAATTTTGAATTTCCGAGAAAATCATGAAAAATTTGAGTACTCGATCACACTTATAATTCAACAATTAAGTCTACAATAATAAAGCAGATATTCACAAGAAAAGTTGTATTTACGAAGGAATTGACCTTTTAGGATGAGAACAACATATGATAAAATCATATGTGTCCTTTTGTAGAATCCGTAAGTCCACCCCCGTAGGTCTCCACTGACAAATCTTCCAAACTCCTCATTATCCCTCCTTTTCTTTCACAGCCCTCTGGTCACTCGCCTGGACATAGCCTTAGCGTTTGCTTTGTCGCAGTTGGCTTCACCCAAAAAGTCAGTGGCAAGTACTCCATTCTTATTCCCTTGAGTCGATCATGTTAGAGCATTCCGACACGTCATCTAGAGAATCCATCGCTGAACCTTTTGAGATCGACAATGCGCATCAATCGGTTCTTCTTGTCTTAATCTCGTAGAGAATCCTCATGGATCGAGTATGGAGTACACAAAGCGTCGTTGTACTTCTCAATTGGATACTGTACGTGTCAGGGCTCTCATGTTGAGGTTGAGTTTCTTCTGATAACTCACAACACCCAGTTGAAGATCTCCACACGCCGCTGATGACAATTCTTCATGTAAACATTCCGCGTAATGAGACATTAAATGCTATACCGTATCTTCAACGCTGAGATTTGTCAATTTTCCCTTGCACGAGAAGAAGCAAGCATATCTTCAAATGTCATAGATCCTAAGTCAGTGGAAGTCGCCTACTTTGAACTTGTAGAGAACATCATCATCCCTTCCGTACAGTAAAATCCAGTCAAGATGCTTATAATCATGCATTCGACTATCTTCAACTACTTAGTGACAGCAATGATCCGTACTTTTGAATAGACGTCACGATCTCAAGATTCCCTTAAAGTTGCAAATGCTCGAACTGTCTTCGCTTTTTTTTGCCCAATGCGAGATTCCCCAGAGGGCGAATTTGTCGTAATTCGATGATCGTTTGACTCCACATTATGAGTTAGGCACTAAGTCCCTCTATCCATTTGATATGTCGTAATCTGCAGCCTTAGTCTTCGTCACTGAAGTAGAGGTACTTTCGCTTGACACCCACCACGTATGAATTCCAGGTCGTTTATTGATGAAGTGATGAAATGGTATAACACGACGACCATGAGAATTGGAACTAACGTAGTGGCTGTCGCAGAACATGCGCGGAATAATGGCACCTCAGTGTGATCCAGTCTAATTTTCTCGGTTGTGGAATTGTAGACCTCCTCCAAAAATAATCCAGTATCTAGTCAAAAGACTCTGCAAGTGCCTTACATCACTCAAATGTTGGACCAGCTAGCAATTCATGTGTTAAGTTTTGAACATTTAGCCGGTTCCTAGCACAAAAGCGAGTAAGTTTAAATGTAGAAATCGTAGTTCAACAAACGACTCCGGATGGTCATGTTGTGCCAGACTGCTTAACCAAGGTTGGACAGTTTCATGAACGGCAGGAACAGACATATTCCATGCATGATCAGGAAAGGTGTCACGTAGGTTTTAGATACCAGATCAGGAAGATGTTGGACCTCATTCTTCTGCTTGTTCATCTTAACACCTGTTTTCGAACTCCTGTCTGGCAGACCTTTACAAGACATCTGTAATGCATAGCACACCTCTACCGTAGCAGATTGGCTAGCAGATTATCCTTGTGAGTCTTAGATCCTGTACTGACATATCTTTCCTGCTGTCTGGTTGTCGTTTTACCTTGGAGCAACTGGTAATTAGCAGGTTCCATTCCTGACCTTCTTTCTTTGGACCCCCGGTCTGTTCCAGCGGAAGGTTCTTGATCATCATCAGCACCATTTCAAGGTTTTTAATTGAGTATGACTGTATCGCCATATGTTATCTAAACGATCTTGTCAGCTTCATACGCCTCAACTAAGACCTTGTAGAGCTGTCTCTGAATGTCTGACCTGTTGATAGAGTTGTTAGCTTCCATCTTGTCAATTAAGATCTTCTTAAGCTCTAATTCTGAAAGATTTCCAGCTAACAAGCATGAGATGTGTTGGCTTCCTTTGATGAATCGCACCAGAACTCATACTCCGAGTGATCCGTTACGAACTTTTTGACCTTTTGAATAATCTTTAGAACTTCCTTTTGACTTGTTCTTGATGATTTTCTCAATTCCGTCATCATGACTCAAGGAATTGTTGATTTGCTTAGAAGACTCTTCTCGAATTCCTCTCATACTTCAATTGACAACTGCAACGTACAACTGCTTCCTGCATTTTAATCCTAGATAATGCACAACGTTCTAGGAATAGAGGATAAAGCACTTAGCATATAGATTGATTGCCTGAGTCGGAGAAGTGGTCTTCTAGTGCTTTCAGTCTATGCGCAAAGCCAAACAACGAGGCAAAATTTGGAAGATGTATATGTAAGAAAAAGCTTGTAGTAGTTGCCGGACGTCCCATAATTGGTGGTTGTTAGTTTGAGAATGTCGAGAGGAACGGTGTTTGGCGGGGCGGATTGATTTGTGCAGTGAAGGATGGCCACCATGATGGCTGTAACTGAAGTATCAATGAGAGAAGTGGCTCAATTGTTATGTTGTCGAAAAATATCATCAACACCATATCAAGGTTTGGATTCAGCAAGTTTGGAACGAATCCATATGATCGGACGAACTGTTGTTGTAGACACATCATGATTAACCGGAGTTAGGTCACATGAGTGGTCTTCAACATCTGCAATACTTTTATCTCTTCCATCAAGATCGGTATTGATATCTTTGACTGCCTCATTTCCTTGATCCTTTTCATCTGTAGCATCTTCATCCGACTTTGCGCTTGCAACATTCGCACCTTCAACGTCATTTCTTCATCAGTATCCTCTTCATGTATTATTTCATCATCATGAGTCGTGAGCTTTGGATGTACAAAATCATCACCATCATCATCTGACTCAGTCAGTTCTTCATCATCATCGTCATGGTTATCATCATCTTCATCTTCCTGAGTAGTCTCATGAACGACAAGTTTCTCTGCACCTTATCAATCTTGATACTTGCTCATCATCTTGATCATCGTCACTTGATTTCCAAGAGATATCATCCTCTGAGTCATAATCAGGAGCATCGGGAACCCCTGGTGTAACACCAGTTCCTTCATCTGCTCCAGAACCACTAGCATGAGAGCTATGAGTTTCTTGACGGCTTCTTTTTGTGACTATTTTGAGTTGCTCAGCCTCTGTCAAATCTGCCTCAGAGATATTCTCCAGCTCTGTAGTCTTTTGTTTTCCTTTTCCAGACTTCTTTTCCTTGGGGGCAGTGGGAGGCTTCTGTTGAGTAATTATGTCTGTAGTAGCTTTCTTCTTGCTTCCTTTTGTCTTAGGAGGAATTGTTCCTGAAGCCCTAGCATAATACTCTTTGTACGATTCAGAGTTGCGGATGTCCTCGTTGGTTAGTGCCACTGGCAAGATAGCCCCGTACAACTGAGTAGTTTCATTCCTTAGATTACAAAGAATGTTAGAGAACAATGGGTCATCTCTGGCATATTAGCCAATTGACCTTGTTTCTTCTAAGGAATGAAGGAATCTTATTCCATGACACAGTTGATGAAAAACTTTGGTAGAACCGAGGATAGTACGTATAACGCACTGCCCTTCTTCGGATTTTTATGTTTTCAATCTTGAAAATGCAGTTCCACCCAACCCAAAGAAGATATGCATAATCAACGATCTACATGTTGTACCTAACACCACAAGAATAGAGCTTGAGAAAGACCGGAGACTGACAAATTGATGGAGTTCCGCTAGACATTAGTTGATTACAGTCCAGCAAATGAAATCTCCAGGGTTGATGCAGTTTATTGACATTAACATCAGTGGCTTACCCATATATCTCCAAGGTTCCCAAGACTAGGCTAGAAAGATGGAGGAACATCATCTCTCGAGGTGGGTCTACAAACTTCATTAGTTACCGATTTTAGCGGCAAATATAAGAATGTCCCAGAATGCTCAAGACCTGATGAGGTGTCGATCTGATTAATCAGACAATGAATCAGACAGATCGATTGGTGAACATAAGCAAAGCCCATACTTCCTGCATAAAGATCTCTGGAGCATCAGCAGTAACTTGGAAAGCCTGTAAACGCAGAGTGACTTATAGCACATCGTAGGACCAACTTAAGGGTTGACATCCTTTGATGTGACATGTGACATCCGAACTTAAGCGAAGATTACATTTTCCAATCTTAAGTCGGTCAGCAGGAGCCACCAATGCATCATCCAAAGCAATCTGATCCGCTATTGAGAGTGCCATGAGTCTGTTTAAGAAAGAGTGAGTGCAGTTTATAAGAAAAACACAATCATTCATTCATGAGAACCTTTATGACTTTTAGCACTTTTGAAGATCAATCTACTTAGATAGACGAATAGCGTGTAAGACAAAGGCACCTATCCTAACAATTAAGTCGAATGTAGTTAACCTTGGTTTTGTCAAGCTTTTACTGTCTATTTTAAACTAAGAGATTTGTTGAATTTAATCTTAGTTAGAAAAAATTTGATCTTAAGTGTGTTATGTCAAAAAATTGGTTAAGTGTTGATAACTTTACTCGTTCGGTCCTCAAAGAATAACACTCGTTCGGTCCAAAAAAAAAAAAAACAGCTAGATCGAGTTGCACTGAAATTACACTTGTTCGGTCCATGTACACAAGCACTCGTTCGGTCCTTAGAACATGTGCTCGTTCGATCCTCACAAACATGTGCTCGTTCGATCCTCTCATTTAGACACTCGTTCGGTCTAGTCAAATAGTCACTCGTTCGGTCCTTTCAAGGAATTACTCGTTCGATCCTCACATGATTCACTCGTTCGGTCCACACTAAAACTTCACTCGATCGGTCCTCAATAGAATTCACTCGTTCGGTCCTCAACAGACTTCACTCGTTCGATCCACAAAGGACTTCACTCGTTCGGTCCACAAAGGACTTCACTCGTTCGGTCCTGTCTAAAAGACACTCGTTCGATCCTTTCTAACATACACTCGTTCGATCCTTTCTAACATACACTCGTTCGATCCTCATATTTAGCTACTCGTTCGATTTACAACAAATTACTCGTTCGGTCCATGCAGGTTATACTCGTTCGATTTATTAAGTTTGTGCAAGATCGACTCTCACATTTAACTCTAATCTAGCATTTTCATTGAGCCATGATAAAACAATCTAACACACAAACAGTTAATATTTATGTATTTAACTATTCAAACTAGCACAAAACAATCAAGAACATTATTAAATCATAACGAATACTAAAACTCGACTATCTTATACATATAACACACCTAATACAACAAAAGCCCTCAATCAATTGAAGGATTTAACCAAGTTCGATTTTAAGAACCCTAATTTTTAAAATTAGGGCAACTTCAATCAAATACGGTGAAATCGTTTAATTCCTTTAGGATTCGAGTTGATTAGGTGAAGAAAAAACAAGATTTCAGTTATACCTTCGATATGAAACAGAGT
>BQNB010020911.1:0-12029 GCA_026074375.1 Tanacetum coccineum | reverse complement strand
TGATACAAAATAATGAAACAAGAATGATACAAACGGATTAAGAATGAAACAAAAGGGTCTAGTTCGACATTATTGAATTCTAGAAGTTGGAGGATTCTAGAAGACTTGCTTAAAAAAATAAAGATTAAAGATTAGGAAAGATTTAGTTTCCTAATACAATTAGATTTCCTTGTAAGTCTAGATAGACTCTCTATATAAAGAGATCCATGGACATTGTTTATGTGTGTGTATCCTAGACATCTAGTGTGTGTTTTAAGGTGTTTAACCATGTAGAAAGATAACACCAACGATCTCACCACTTGAGATCGTTTAGCCCTAAGATCAAAGTGTCTTTGATCTTTGATATAGTTAGGTAACACGTTCTATTTTGAACAAATAGAATTAGGGCTTATATGAATGTAAAACCTTGTTTAATAACATTGTTCTTGTTCTTATTCTGCTGCGTAACAACAAACTTTGTTATTATAGATCCTAGATGAGTTATAACGATCTTCATAGTTTTGACGTTGTTTACTTAGATTTATAGACTTCCCCAATTCTGAGTCTTTCTGGTTTTAAATACTATGTTTTATTCTTGGATCATTATTCGCAGTTTGCTTGGGTTTATCTATTAGTTAATAAATTTGATGTTTTGTCAAAATATGTGTTGAACTTTGTTCACACCCAATTTAAGTGTGAGATAAAGTATTTTCAATGTGATCATGGTGGTGAATCTGACAATCATGTCATCTATAAGTTATTCGCTGATATTGAGATTCAGTTTTGCTTTTCTTGTCCACACACCTCATAACAAAATGGAAAATCTTAAAGGATGATCCGCACCATAAACAACATTATTAGTACGTTACTCTTTTCGGCTCATTTACCTCATAATTATTAGGTTGAAGCACTTAACATGTCCATTATCTTATTAAATATTTTACCATCACACGCCATTGACAATGAGATACCTTTTACCCGTCTTCTTGGAACCACACCCGACTATATTATTTTATGTACTTTTGGGTGTCTTTGTTACCCTCACCTTAACACCACTCAAAAACTTGAACCACGGGCTACACCTTCTATTTTTTGGGGGACATGCCACCCATCATCATGGATACCGTTGCCTTGACCTCAACACAAATATAATTATCATTTCCCGACACGTTACATTTGATGAGACGGTATCCCTTTTGGCTTGATGGCACCCACCTCACCACCCTCATGTTATTTTTTGGACGAGTCAAATGATCTTATTTCTACTATCATTTGTTCCTCACCCATAACAAATACCAACGATCCTTAAATATCTCTTACCGCAACTAATCCCACACCACAACAAAAGCCTTTAGTTGGTACTTCGGTCCAACAATCCCAAAACCATACGACCTAACAAACATGTACCCAAACGATCCCTACTAGCCCCATAGCCAGTCGGCCTAATCAACACAACCCAAATTGACCCTCACTAGCCCAGTATATCAGCTGGCCCACCAAGATATTTAAACCCAACTTATTTCACCACCTATTGTTAACCCAATCCTGGTTTTGGTTCATCCCATGGTCATACGTTTTCGTGTCGGGTCTAATCATCCTCCTAAGCATCTTAACTTTCATGTGTCTTTCATCTCACCATTACCTAAGTCATATACTAATATGTTTAATGATCTGAGTTAGCAAAATGTTATGTATGATAAATATAATGAACTTATTAAAAAAAACACTTGGACTCTTGTGCCCCGACCCACAAACGCCAATATTGTTCGTTGTATGTGGTTGTTTCGCCATAAGTATTTAACATATGGTAATCTTAGCCGGTATAAGGATCGTCTTATAGCGAATGGTAGTACGCAGTTAGAGGGTACTGATGTTGATGAGACTTTTAGTCCGGTTATCAAACTGGGCACTATTTAGACCGTTCTTAGTTTGACTACTTCTTAGCATTGGCTAGTTCATCAGCTTAATGTCAAGAATGCCTTCTTGCGTGGTGATTTATCTGAGACTCTTTATATGCATCAGCCTCCAGGGTTTTAGGATTCTGTACATCCTGACTATGTTTGTTTATTACAAAGGTCTCTCTATGGGCTTAAGCAGGCCTCTCGGGCTTGGTTTTAGTGATTTTATGCTTATATTACTTGTGTTGGGTTTCATCATAGTCGTTGTGACACATCTTTATTTATTTATAGACAAGGGACTGACACTGCTTATCTGTTATTGTATGTTGATAATATTGTACTCAAGAATTTTCTATGACAGATCTTGGGTCGCTTAATTATTTTTTAGGTATTTTTGTTACACGTGATTCTTCAGGGATGTTCTTGTCATAACATAAGTATGCTGCTGAGATTATTGAGTGGGCACATATGTCTAATTGTAATCCTAGACGGACTTCTGTTGATACTAAGTCTAAGCTAGGGGATGATGGTGATCCGGTTTCTGACCCGACTTTGTATAGGAGTCTTGTAGGTTCTCTCAAGTATCTTACTTTTACACGCCCAGATATTTCCTATGCAATTCAGCAGGTTTGACTTTATATGCATGATCCTCGGGAGCCTTATTTCTTGGCTTTTAAACAGATTTTAAGATATGTTTATGGTAATTTAGATCATGAGTTGTAGTTATTTTTGCCTTCTACTACATCTTTGGTTGCTTATTCGGATGCGAATTGAGTTGGTTGTCCTACTACTCGTGATTGACTTCATGTTATTGTGTATTTCTTGGCAACAATTTACTCTCTTGGTCCTCTAAGCGTCAACCGACGCTTTCTCATTCTAGTGCTGGGGCATAGTATCGTATGTTGCCAATGCTATTGTTGAGACGTGTTGGTTGAAGAATTTCTCCTTGAGTTGCATACACCTTTGTATCTGCTACGCTTGTTTACTGTGATAATGTTAGTGTTGTCTATTTGTCTTCTAATATGATTCATCATCAATGTACGAAGCATATAGAGATAGATATTCATTTTGTCTGAGATTTGGTTGTTGCTGGTCAGGTAAGAGTTATACATGTTCCTTCTCGTTATTAGTATGTGGGCATATTCTTTAAAGGATTTCCTTCAGCTTTGTTTGAAGAGTTTCGTACCAGTTTGAGCGTCCGGTGTCCTCCCACTCCAACTGTGGAGGAGTGTTAGTAGTTATTATGTGGGTTAGATGGTAATATTTGTATTGAGCTCAAGCCCGCGTTCTATATTAGTCTATATATTACTATATAATGTATCGTTTCTCATATGGAATGGAACATATGACTTATCCCTCTTACAAACTTCATTGATAAAAATTCTTCATAAAACATCTTTTTAAAGATCAAATGCTTTAATTAACATTAACACTTTATACTAAAACCCTTGCAGGTTTATCACACATTTGTTACAGTAAATAGTTTTTTAATCTAATAAATAATTGTTTAATCCACTTTATCAACTACATTGAACCCCACCCATCACCAGTAAGGCTTCAGGCAATTCCAAATTAAAATATGTGTCTTCAAACTAATGTCACATAATATGTTCTCACCAAAAAAAATTGTATAACTTTGATTAGTGTGCACTTCCCACTAGAAAATTCCACCACCTGCCTTTAAATCTAAACCACCATTAGAATTATTGTTTAATCCGGGGAGAACAACCAGCCAAGAGTGATGTGTGCTTAAACACACATCATTTATACCTTGGAAAACACTATAAATCGGACTAATAACTCTAAAATATGGATAATTATAATGCAAATATGGTTGTACTGTGTTATTATGTCTTGCAGGTATAAAGGATTGAAAATGAAGCAAAAACGGTAATTTTCGGGTAACTTTCGACGACATTATCAAGTTTATCGAGGTTCAAATGAACTCGTAAAAATCCCCCGATCACTCTATTGGAAAGAGCATGAAATTACGAGTCTAATGGTACCGGCCCTTACTTTTGGACCTTTTTTATTTGAACCGTGTCAGTCCTTATTTAGCCCTTTTATATACTTGAACCCTGCCAGTCCAAAACAGGGGATATATATTTAATTTCGCATATCATAACTGTAAGTATGCTTCAGCATAGTGGTAAGTGGGTTCACCTTTGACTGAGAGGTCTCAGGTTTGAGCCCTTCTTGCCCTAAGGTGGAGTATATCCAGACCCGGCGTTGGCCTGTCGTTGAAGGGTGGTCCGGTGGTGGTCCGACGGCGGAGCTACGGTGGTTCGGCGGTGGTCCTACCAGTGGTTTCACATGGTTTCGTCGTTGATCTCGTGAACATCGTTGTCCGGGTGCTAGTGGTTGGTTGCGGTGGTGGCCCCAGTTAGCTGGCCATGCCACGCGTGGACCACTCAGTGGTGACTGCGGAGTTATAATCTAATTACAGTAGGTGGGACAGGTCATGGTATGGACTCGGGGGAGGCTCTAAGATAGTTATGTGGGCTTCGGGTGGGTTTAGGCAGGCTCGGAGGTTGACTCGGGTTACACGTGAACATTCTTTTGATTTAGGTTCTTACGGTTCCTCTACTCCACTTTACTATGTAACTCACTCTAATAATAGGAAACGACTTTAGACTCTCCATTGTTTTTTTATTTTTTTTTTCTTGCTTTGGAATGCCAGTGTTCGCAGACTTGTGTGGCTCGAAGAATTTTTGTGCTCGGCAGGTACAAGGTTGTTAGTATTCACATGCAATCATTGGATTTAAATGCTCTTTCATGGAAATTGCGTGCTCCCGCTCCACCAGCAAATTTACTAAAAAATATGACTTGGGCTTTGGCTATTTAAATAGAATCGCCAGCAAATCTCTTTTTTGGTGTTGTGGGAAGTTAGTTTTGTATTACTTTTTAGCACAAAAAAATTGTTTAGTTTTTTTAGAGTTTAGCTTATTTTGTATTGCTTATTTCTAGCTTATGCAAGCTTATTGTAATCGAATCTTAGCTTATTAATGAAGATGTTTAAGGTTTGTTTGGATATTACTTAAACTTGTAACAACTGGGAATTTTTGGATTTTTAAATGACTATTTTACCCTTTGATTTTTCGGGTCTGACTTGACTTTTTGACTTTTAACTTTGTACGGTCACATAAAAGCGATTATCGCGTAGCCGGTAAATCCCTGAAAATTATTTAAATAATAAATCATATTTATTATTATTTATCTCTCATTACGAATTTAGTTTTCAAATTTATTTGAAAAGAAACGAGAAAATATATGTTATTTCTAAGTTGATTTATCAAAAACGAGCAGCTAAATCACGTTTTCATTATTCGGACTCTAAAGCAATTTGATGTAAAACGACATTCCTGACAACTTTTCAGTTTTGACCGAGACCCGAAAACAGTCAAAAAGTGACTGAAATGCCCTCGCAAGATTTAGAATCGAGAAAATAATTAAATTACATTTAATTATCACGTTTTATTAAATAAAAATATTTAATAAATTTGTTATCATTTTATTTAGTAACGTTGTTAAAGACGCAAATATACGGGTTAAAAATGTATTTTTATTTTCACTTTCGGACGAGACATAACCGGGTTTCCAAACAAATAACAAATATCTTTATAAATGTTATAAAAATATTTATGAGATACTATCAAGTAAATACTCATTTTATTATTCGGAAAATAATTTGAAAAACAATTGACTCGTGACTTGAAATCATCCGTTAAGGTCGCTCAAACGAGTCCCGAACCATATTTTTACCAAAAGGTTACTCTTTTTGATCCTCTGGAGGAAGCATTTTACAAATTAAACCTTCCCATCTATTTGTAACATTGTCACCTTTTCTTTACTACCCCCTAGTTTATATTCTATATATTTTTTATATATATATATATATATATATATATTTATAGATATATATATATATATTATATAATTTTATTTTCTCCCCCCACATCATTTTACAATTTTTATATATAAAATCACACACATCTCATCCTCCATCTTCTCTCCCTCCCAAATCGGCAGCCACCTTCGGCCCCACTGTCACGCACGCCGTGCCGCCGCCAGAAAAATTTCCGGCGAACCTCATCTTTCCCCGAAAAAAATTCAACTTCTCAATCACACAGCCCACAAAAATTATAAAAAGATAGATCCGTCCCGGATCTATCCGATCCCCACCACCACGCGCTGCCACCTCCACACCACCCTACCACCGCCGCCACTGCCATCATCTTCACGCTATCATCATCACCATCGTCACCCCCCAACACCACCACTGCCAACACCTCCCCACCGCCACCCCACCACCTTCGAACCACCCTTCGTCATCTCCATCTCAGCCGCACCACCAAAGGGTGCATTTGTTTTTATTTTATAACATAAATGGGGTGCGTGTGGTTTTATCATATCACCACCCAGGGTGCGTTCGGTTGACAGCCGCCGCACCACAAGGGTGCGGCTGTCTTTGTGGTTAGCAGCACATGGGTGCGTTTGGTTTGATTAGAACCTGAGAGGGTGCGTTCGGTTCGAGTTGTCACAAAAGGGTGCGTCGTGTTTAGTCTTTAACAACAAAAAGGGTGTTTGTTTCGGGGGTTCAGCAGCGGGTGTGTTCGGTTTAAAAACGCAGCGGGTGCGTTGGGTTGTCATACAACAGGATAGGGTGCGTGTGGTTTTGGTCTCAACCGCACCAAAGGGTGCGTGTGTTTTCAGCCATGACCTGTTAGGGTGCGTTGGGTTTATATGGAATAGATTAAGATCGTTTGGTTTGGTTACAAAAGATTAGGGTGCGTCTGGTTTGTCTCCGCTGCAAGGAGTTTTATTGCGATTCGGTTTTTAGGGTCTTCATTCAACATAATTAGTAGTGAACCATTGATCTTCTACTCATTTTAATTGTTCTTCTCGGTGTGTCTTGGTTGGTTAAGGCAGCGAGCACTGCGTTTGGTTGTAGTAACAACCAAAATGGTGCGTCTTGGTTCATGTGAAACAACTTAAGGGGATCTTTTGGCGTTTGGTTCTCGTGTTCACACAATAGGTGCGTTTGGTTTGGGCAGCCAAGCACTAAAGGTGCGTTTGGCATAACAGGTTCACGAATATGGGTGTTTGGTTTGGCAGAATCACCCAAAAGGGGTGTTTGGTTTGGGTTAACAGACACCACGAAGGGTACGTTTGGATAAGGGTTTAACACCGTGAGGGTGTGTTTGGTTTTAGAGAGAGACACAAAGGGCGCATTTGGTTTAGCGAAACAACAAGGGCTCGTTTGGTTTATACAAATCAACTAATAAATATAACACGAGATTTATAAATCATAAATCGGAACTAATATGGTGGTTAATGGTTAAATAAATATAATATTTACTATTTTGTTTAGTTTATATATAATAACATATATATTATATCTAGAACACGCAGGCATTTGAAACATTGAAACGCGGATAATTGCAACATATATTGATAAAGGGAAAACGTTGAGTTTTGCGAATATGGGGATCGTATTATAAACGGAAAAATCATGACGAAATATATATATAAATTTTCTACATTTATTAATGATTCACCAAAACCTCTATTATTTTGGGAAACTCAGAAAAAGGGACTAAGTTATATTTTAAAGATATATTAAAATATAACTATACAATAACTTGACAACGAACGAAAAATTATACGTTTACAATTAGACAACTGTTTTAGACACAACTCGTCGAGGAAACAAATAATATAAACTTATAAGATATTATTTTATGTTTTATAATTGTCAGCTAGAAGATAACATAATAATTTGTTGTAAATGCTTTATAAATAATCGGTTAATTAATTGAGTAATACTTAAAACGTAAGATTTGTCTTATACAAGAACTTTTATTTAATTAGTGGTGATGTTCAGAAATGAGTAAAAACTTAATTGGTTTAAGGTATTTTATCACACTTATATATCAATTAACTTGCAAAGCATTATATATGTCACGTTAATCTCTGGATTGTTTGTATTTGATATATAACTCACGGTATGAGTTATATAAAGGTTTATTTTTCATATGTAATATATACATAATATATTACATACGTTGCGTCTACTTTCATTCTTATTTATTTTAAACCAACACCAAAAATTATTAAAACCTTAAATCTAAATATTTTTATCCAACGTAGCTCTGTTGACGCAACCATTCATCGAGAGAAACCCAAATTAATTATCCCTAGGCTAGTGGGTTCTTAGCCGTTACGTTGTCAAGCTGCATCTTCTTGATCGAAGCGCTTCGTCTTCCATTTCGTGCTGTTCATTATTAGATGCCTATCGGTCAATCGTTCTTTATCATCGAGGTGTATAGAGACTTGGATTACTTGAGTGCGATGTGAGTCTTATTACATTCTGTTTTTTCATGGTGATGCAATTATGGGACAAATGTTATATCAATTTCAAGATAAAATCAACGAGATTATTTTCAAAGACACATTTACGAGGGAGTTCTCTTGTATCTATGCGATGTGTATTATGAAGTAACTCCCCCGGGACATACTTCCGCTGCGACACGCATTTTTGGGGTTGTTACAAAACTTTTCTCTTGTGCTTATTTCTTTTTCTTCCTTTCGGCTTATTTTCTCTTATAAGCTCTTTCTTAGCTTATTTCCACAACTGAATAAGCTCCTTTCACCTTATTTTGATTTTGAATCTAGCTTATATTACCAAAATAAGCTTTAGTTTATTTCTTTTCTTTTCTATTTCTTTTCTTAATTTCAAATAAGCTATTGTAGCTTATTTCAATCCTTTTCTCCTAGCTTATTAGTGTTCGAATAAGCTGTTTATCTAGCTTATTCGACTTATAGCTTCTAGGAGTATAGATCTAGCTTATTAGCTTGTTTTCTTTGTAAGTAGTATTCGAATAAGCTAGCTTATTCGAAGTGGCTTATTTTGGCTATTTGATTTTATAAGCTTATTCGATCTTTATAAAGGGTGCGACGAGTGCTTATTCCTCGGCTTATTTATAAGTCTAAGTCACCTTTTCTTTTCGAATAACCTATTAACTTTTAGCTTGTTTTAGTTTAATTTTCACAAGTAGATCTAGTTTACTTCAAACTTTTTATAATAGCTTAATTGTTTAGATCTGTTAGCTTTTGCTTTTCTATTTCAAAATACTTAATATTTTGAAATTTAAACTTTTAGCTTATAGCTTAATCATATAGCTTATTTGTCTTAACTTGTCTTGCTTTATTGTTGATGGATTCAATTCTACTCATTGGCGTGGAGTTTAAGGGTTCATAAGCTAGTTCAATTTCCAAGTTTAGAGCTTTATTTAGTTTTTATTAAGCTTATAGTTAATAAAGTTTAAAACTTTATTAACTATTTAGTAAAATAAAAGCTAATAGAGAAATAAACTAGCTATTTTACTTAGTTTATGTAATCGGGTGGTTTTGTATTCGTTTTGCGGTTTATCAATTCGGTTCTACTTTTTATCTCTTTTCCTTATTAATTTAGTTTAACATGTCTAGCGTTGCTTATTTGTTTGCTAGCATGCTTAGTGGGTAATTTTTATATATGCTTGTTAAGTGAATAAGTGTTTAGTGAATTAAGTGTGATTATAAAAGTGGAAATAATGATTAGTGATTCTCGGATTACTTAAATTAGTGTTTTGGTTATTCAAGCGGGCAAAAGCCGTAAGAATAATTAGGCATTAATTTGGTAATCGATATCTTGACAAAAATTGTTTTTAATAAAAACCAACGTTGTGAGAAGATAATTTATTTGAAAGATATTGATTCATCGATAAGGACTTAATTAAATATTTTATTCACACTTAAGGATCTAAACATTTCACTTAGCAAGCATATCTTTTTTTATATATCTCTTCGGTTATTTTCGTGCTTATTGGTATATAGGTTATTATTATTTTATATTTAGTTTAAAACCAAAAACCAAAATATTTGTCAATCAAGCATCAAACAAAACATTTTTGTGGATTTCAAATTCATCTCTCGTTGGGACACGACACCCGGAAGATTGATTTATACTTTTTTAAAGTAATTTTCACATCGAACGGGACTTATTATATATATTACTCGACTAGTCGTCACCGACTAATCAGTTTTTGGCGTCGCTACCGGGGAGAGGTGTATGATCTACACGTGTGTTGCGGTTGTCGTAAGGGACTTCTACAAGAAGTTTTACAACTCCCTAGGCAGTGTACCTAATCGTTGTAGTGTAGTATAGGCAAGACTCGGGGGTTGTTATCGTTCTCTAAGGGAATAGGTTGCGAAGGCTTGATCACGGTCTAACAGAATTATAGAGGTTGAGAGAAGATTATTTTTGTGTTTTTATGTTTATAGGAAAGCAGGTAAAATCATATATTTGAGAGGTTGGTTGGTTTTAGCTATTAAATTAAATAATAAACTAAGCTACTGGTGATAACAATATAATAAAAGATTGTGTTTATTTAATCATGTATTACTCCCTAGATTGCTTCTCCTAGTGTTGTTTTTTATCACACTTGTGATGATCTATGTAATTATTTCCTAAGTCATGAACGAATTACACGAACCCGTTATCTATTTAATATTATGTTAAGGTAACACACAAGTAAGGTAGTATGAAGACTATTACAAGGCCCTTAAGAGTATATTAAATGCAATTGAAATATATTAAGAATGGATCAACCATATAAAGGGCAAGGTAGTATGAAGACTATTACCTGATGGTATCCTTTCTACACAATCATGTTTTCCTAGACATATCAACAGTGATACAGACAAAAGCTGGTTTTCTAAGACCTAACATGCATATTCATCACATGAAGCAACACCACTAAGATCTACATCCTAGGTTTCATACAATCATAAATAAAAAAAAAAAAAAAAAAAAACACAAATTAGCAGGTTTAGCCAAGAATGTTTATAGATAAAGCAAGAACAATGATGAATCAAACAACACATAGACATATTAAATGACTAAGATAATCTACTGATTAAAACATGAATTGAAGGGAAGTGATCAATAGGGTTTTGAGGCCTAAAATTATCCTTAAAGTGCTAAACGACTGGTTCGTCCCTTCTTTTTACTCTAAAGTTACACACTTAAAACCCTAAAAACGGATTTGTATATATAGGAAATTGCTTTGCGACGGCGTCGCGTGTATCGTGTTTGACACCGTCATGAATAGAATATTCTAGATAATAGGTTGGGTCGTACAATCTGACGTCGTCTGGAGATCTTGTGATGCCGTCTTGAGATGGGTTGTGAGACGTGTAATCTGTGACGCCGTCTCCAGCTTCTGAGTAGAAATTCTTGAGAGATGTTGGTGTAGGTCCGTAGTCTTGTTCGTTTCTTCTCCAAATGAGCCTAAGTCACGTGTATTTTCTCCAAATGCATTCCAAATGCTGAATACCTGAAAAGGAACGATTAAGTACCTATTTTAGGCATAAATGCATGATTTAGGGGGTTAAACGACCCCGAAAAAATGTATAAATTGACACCTCATCAAATACCCCTACACTTGGGATTTGCTTGTCCTCAAGAAAATGGGCTTTTCTACCTAGACAATAGCAATATAAGGGTCATTTTACCTACTCTTTAAAAGTATTTTACAACACAACCTTTTAGACCTTGTAATTAAAAGCTCAGAAAGTATATACTAGCACCTCACATAAGTGTTTGGGATTCTCTCTTTCACTCGAGTGTATAATAAATTATAACATAAGAGGAAAACAAAAAATCAACACTCATTACCTATCATGGCATATAAATTACCATAGGCTTGGTAAAGGATCAAACTTCCACCGCTAGGTGCAAGCATTATTCATTACTATCCAATAGGTCTTTTTAAAGGATTGTAGGGTGTAGGTGTAAGTTAACATATGTTGGAAATGGAAACGGATGAGATACATTTAGGTGGCTTTGGGTGGATTTGGAGTGGAAGGGTTAGCTAATTATTTACATGAATACATGTTGGTTTGGTTGCTAAGCCAAGAGTCGGACGAAGATATACAAACTCTACACAACTCTACATCAATCTCTTTCTTTTTTCTTTTCTATTTTTTTAATAACATAATACATCATAACTTGGGGTTTACAACATGTACCCCTGCACTTGAGCTTTTACATGCTCGATATTTACAATCTAACTAATGACCCGATTTGAGGTGGATCAAAATAACATGGAG
>BQNB010020910.1:6760-64905 GCA_026074375.1 Tanacetum coccineum | reverse complement strand
TGTCTTTTAGAATAATAAAATAGTTTTAATATTTTCAAAATTAGTTTTAATAAAATTAGGGTTTATACTTTAATTAGTAAAATTAGGGTTCAATTGCTTTATAAAAATTGGGCATTTTTAGATCATTAGATTTCTGCACCTTTTTAGTAGTTAAAAATCATTTTTCTTTATTTTTCCAATAAAATTTGTATTTTCTAGGAATTAAAATAGGTTTTAAGTAATTTCTTTTTCTTAAGAAATTCACAGAAAATAGAAAAATAGTTGGAAAAATCTAATTTTTTTTTGTAATAATTTTCTTTTTCACTCTAGTATTTTTGAAAAATAAAAATAGAAATTTAGTGATAATTTTTAGAAAAAGTGTATTTTTAGTAATTCATTTGTCTTTAGAAATTCATAAAAAATTCAAAAATAGCTAAAAAATTCTAATTCTTTTTCCTAAAATTTTCTTTTTAAATTTGTGATTTTTAGGTATAAAATTTGTTAAAAGTAGCGCCTTAGATTTTAAATTTCAGTTTTAGCTCGCGTTTTTAATTCACATTTGTTAATTTTTTTTCGTATTAGTTAAACGTTTTTAATTCTTTAATTGTTCTTAGTTTAATTGTGCTATTATATTCGTAGTGTAATCCAAAATTAAAAAATCCTTTATTCATTCTTGACTCGAATCCGAATTATTCCCGAATCTCAATTCACGACTTCGTTGGGATACGACCCGAGAAGAAAATACTTCCCGGTTAAAAATATACGTATTGTGTTTTCTTAAGTGAGAATTTATCCTTTTATTTTCTCTTGTTTGAGAAGTAATTGGAGAGAATTGTCACGGCATTTATACTATACATATATAGATTTGACTAGTGCTTACCACGCATACCATCAACCATAACAAGTCAATGGTAGAAGAAGTTATGTCTTTAAAAAGGATTTTAAACAGAAAGAAAACAAATACCTGGAAGAATTTTTGGACATGAAAGCTTTAAAAGAAAAGGTCGATGAAAAATTATACAACCAAGACCAGAAACAGTTCACATGTTGTGTAAACCAAAGCCCTATTATGATGAACAGAGAAAGGTAGCTATTGGCTACAAGAACCCCTTATGTCTCACACGTGCAAAGCAAGTTCAGCCTGCTTTATATAATGGTCATGAAATTATCAAAACCAATCATGTCCCGGCCATAGTGCACAACTTAGAGGATACCCTAGAGATAGCTGAAATCACCAGGAAGAAAATGAATGAAAAAATGAAAGACCCAGAGTGTGCGAAAAAGAAGGTTAAGATTGCCCCACATGATTAATACAGTTAGTCATTAGCAATTACACCAGAAGTCCTTATGGACTAATACAGTTAGTCCCTAACCTTTTTCACCGTTAGTCATTAGCACTTAACCCCGTTATCCCTTTAACCCCAATTTTGAAAAACAATAAAATAATACCAAAAATGACGGGAAGGCCCAAACCCAAGCCAAATCCACCTTGAATCCTTCTCACTCGGCAAAATCACTCATCCAAGAATTAAGGAAAGTCAAATATATGGGTTTAATATTGATTGGCAGCAATTATAGCTTTCCATAAGCTATTATGGAATGATTGGATGAAGTTAAGGGCCAAGATCATGATTGAGGACTGATTAAAGAATTATTTGGAGTGATTGACACGCCCCTTTGATGCCTAGATCATTCTCCTCATGGCTATAAATAGAGAAGATGATACCAGTTGTAGGGAGAGTTTTTTTTAGTAGCTTATTTTTTATTTTTCAGCTTATTTGTCATTTACTTTTATACAATTTACTTTAAAGAGATTTGTAATCATTTATCCTTAATAAAATTCAGTTTTATTCCAAATCTGTTCTTAAATTCTGTTTTTACCTTTGATGCAAAAGTACTTATGATGTGTTTTTCTTAAAGCTTTTATAAGCTTTTGTTGCTGTTCCATTACTTAAACAGATAAGCTCCTCTATAAGCTTAATCTGTCAAGCTTCTATATACTCTTAAATCACCAAAATCCAGCCAAATAGTGTCTTATGTGGATGATAAGCCAAACCTGGATGGGCTTATGATTTTTGACCAGCTTATATAAAATAAGCTGGAGCTTGTAGACCAGCTTCTAAAAGCTTATTGCCCTTGTTTAGAACAAAGGGATAAGTAAGTTTCCATTTACAGTTTTTTTTGCCTATTACTTTTCAGCTTATTAGGCTACTTATTATTGCTTATTCTCTGTTATATTGTGCTTATTTATCCTTTATTTACTTAGTGCTTAATCTGTTTTCTCAATATATTGCTTAATCAGTCCTTCTCTAGCTTTAATTTTGAAATTCAGATTTTAAGGGGGTGTTTGGCACAAGCAGTACTAACACATGTTAGTACTGCCTAATTTATTTTGGATCTTAAGCCAGTTTCAACAAGCTTAAATTTAATCTAAAAGGGAGTTTTTACAAGTTGTTAAGGTTTAGATCTCAAGTTTTGGGTTTAATCTATACTTAGTTGGAATCTGTGGTGATAAATCTGCTTATTTGCTTAGATCCAGAGAAGTTGTTTATTGGTGTTGATTTCATGTTTGTTATTGGCTTAATATGCAATACAATAGGTCTAGTTTAAGTGTGCATTTTTCTTGTAAGAGTTAAGTCACAATCTGTCAAGTGTTTTTCTTAGTTCTTAAAAGTTTTAAAAAGTGTCATTTAAATCTTAGATTTAGATAAGTAAAAGTTTGTTTTAGAATCTGAAAATCATTGCACACCCTCTTTGTAGTCCAAACTTCTTCTGTTTTAGCTTATTAAGGTGTCAAATCATCATTTGTTTAGCTTAATCTAGGGCTGCAAAGAGCCATTTAGCTAAAAAAAATAAAAACCAAAAAGTTTAGTAAGTCTGTCACTTTTCAAGTCCTTTTTTCTAGCTTATTTTCTAGTCTAATTACCTTATTTCTAACTTTAAAGTGTTCTTTGGATATCAAATTTAATCTGTTTTAAGATTCTACCTTATTCCAAATGCTTATTAGTCCTTAAATCTTAGCCCAAAGTTTGTCAAAATCCTTCTAAGTGTTGTGTTAAAGTATGTTGTCCTTTTAGATTTTTAGTTATTTTTAGCTTATTTGATTAGCTTATTTTTATTCATTAGTGCTTATTGGGTCTAGGTTAAGATTTATTTTTAGCTTATTAGGTTTCTTATTGCTTATTTAGTCTAAAAAGTTCATTCAGTTCAGCTATTTGTCTAAGTTTAAAAACAAAGCAAAAAGGAAAATCTGTCCCCTTAATTTGTGCTTAATCTATCTTATTTTAAGTTTCTACAAAAAGTTCCTTTTTAAAAGTTGCTTATTTTCTCTTTCTCTTTAAGTTTTTGTAAAAAGTTTTGAAATATATAAAAAAAAAACAAGGTTTAAGACTTGAACCTGCGACCTTAGCTTCACACACACGTCTTAGCACCACTCTCCACTACCAACTTGCCCATGGGTCTTTTTCATTCATTGTTTGTTTCATTTATTATTTAAAGGGTGTTTAGTGTTTTGCTCATTCGAACTTATTAGCTAATTTACAGCTTATTCTTAAAGCTTCTTGTCTAGTTTTATTTTTTTTAGGATTAGATTTGTTTAAAGTATTTTCCTTAAATTTTTCAGATTTTTATACAAAAATTTAGCATTTTTAATAATATTTATAGATTAAAAGTATTTTTAATTCATAATAAATTAAATAAAAGTCAAAAAAATATAATTCATTTTTAAAAAAAAAATTCTTTTATCAGTTAGGACTTTTAAAAATTAAATTTGCTTTTCTAGGAATAAAATTTGAAGTTTTAGGTTTTTAGGCTGCGTTTTTAAATTTCTGTTAACGTTTTTACTTCAAATCTTTAATTGCTTTAATTGTTGCTTGCCTTTTTTTTTGCATTATCATTGTAGAAATTAGAAACCAAAATCAAAAATCTTGAGCTATTTAAAATCCTGATCACAAACTTCAACAAAAAGTTCAATTCACGTCTCGTTGGAACATTAACGACCTGGGAAACGACTAGAAGGGGCCACTTTCGAAATCGATACTTCCGAAATTATATTTTATTTGTGAATTGGTTTATTGCTTTAAAAATAATTTGCCAATTTACCTATATTATATATATATTATTGACAACGATCAATTTTTGGTGTCGTTGCTGGGGAGGCTGTATTACGAATTTCAAGTTATCGTTTGAAGATTTTTTTTGAAGATCCTTCCTCGGAAGTTATTCATGTTTTTGTGAATTATTTTCGTATATTAAAAAAAATCAAAAATATTATAAATAATTCAAAAATCCAAAAAAATTTAAAAAAAAACAAACAAAGAAATCGAGTTGTCAATTGTTAAACCGGCTCACCTTTAGGATTACAAACTATAAGAGAGGTATAAGGAGGGTTGATCCAACGAACTTCGACCCGAAAGAAGAAGGTTTTTAAAATGCTTCGCGCTTACCCGCTCCTCCGCTTCTTTGTGCGTTTTTCTAGAGAGCTACCGTCCACTTTGACTTCCGGTTGCCAAAAAGAATTTTTGTGTTTAATTTTTAATAAAAGATTTGTTTTTAGTGCATGCGCACTCGTTCGTCAGGTCCAGTTGTCGAACCGTCAACAACTCCCAGAAGACGTCGTAATAAAAAACATTCCCAACAAGTCGATCCGACTATTGTTGAAAAACCCGTAGTTACGATGGCCGATACACGTACTATGGCGGAATTGCTCCAAGCACCCACCGAGGGTTACGGAGATGCGATCGTTATTCCCGCTATTCTAGCGGAGAATTTTGAGCTTAAACACGGTTTACTCAATCTTGTAACGTCTAAGCAATTTTGCGGTTTTGAGAAGGAAGATCCTCATGCTCATATTCGTTGGTTCAACAAGATTACTTCGACGATTAAGTATAAAGATGTGCCTAATTCGTCGATTAAGCTTATGTTTTTCCCGTTTTCCATCGAGGGGGCAGCCCGAATTTGGCTCGAAAAATAACCCCCTCGCTCTATAGTGACTTGGGAATATCTTGTTTCCAAATTCATTAACCAATTCTTTCCTCCTTCAAAAACCACAAATCTCCGAATTGAGATTACGAATTTTCAGCAACGATTTGATGAATCCTTCTGTGCGGCATGGGAGCGATTCAAAGATCTCCTTCGTGTATGCCCACATCACGGTTTCACGGAATTACACCAAATTGATATGTTTTCTAATTCCTTAACATCAACCTATCAAGATTCGTTGAATGCAGCCGCCGGTGGCAATCTTTTGACTAAGACTCCTAAGGATGCCTTAACCCTCATCGAGAATAAGTCAAAAGTTCACACTTCACGAAACAGATCGGTTGTTGCCAAAGTGAGTACGAACACTTCTACCTCGGGTCTTTCACCCGTTGTTGCTACACTCACCGATGTCGTTAAGGCCTTGATTCTTAAAAACATAACCCCTCCTTCAGCTTCCGTTAAAGCGGTTGAAGAGAGTTCTGTTACTTGTGGTGGACCACACCCTTACTACCAGTGTCTTGCCACCGATGGCAACGCTTCAGGATATCAAGATAATATTCAAGCATATGTTTCTGCAGCCGCAGTAAACTATAATCAGGGAAATGCTGGACACCGTCCTCCGAGTGTAGCTCATCAAGTTCGACCACCTGGTTTTCCACCAGTTCAAAACAATCAAAACCGGGGAAATAATTACAACCCAGGAAATTCGACTTACCGAGCTCCGACTCCACCAACTCAAGCTGCTCTGTCAAATGAACTCGTAAATTACATGAAAGTTAATGACAAAAACATGCGAGCTATGCAAAATCAAATCACTAATATGAAAATTGAGTTGAAAAACGAATTTCAGGCCACGATGTTGCAACAAAACAACAAGCTAGAAAATATGTTGAGCAATTATTTTCAAATGAACAAACCTCCGAGTTCGGGTCCTCTTCCTAGCAATACCGTTGCTAACCCGAAAGGTGACTTGAAAGCAATCACCACCCGAAGTGGTGTTTCTTACGATGGACCTCCGATTCCTCCTCCTTTCTCTTCTTCTCCCAAGGTGCTGGAAAGAGAGCCCGAGGTAACAAAGGATCGGTGCAACCAAGTACCTAAAAAGTCCAACCTCCGGATGTCCCAACTCAAGCACCAACCTTTGAGCCCGTTAACGCTCCTAAGCCTAAGCCTAATTTACCTTATCCTTCGAGACTTAACAACCAAAAGCTCTGAGAAAGAGACGACCATCAAATGATGAAGTTACTTCAAATCTTTCGAAGCTTACACTTTGATCTTAGCTTCATGGATGCTTTACTCTACATGCCCAAATTCGCTTCCACATTTAAGAATCTTCTTAGCAATAAGGAGAAATTATTTGAATTAGCCAATACACCAGTGAATGAGAATTGTTCGGCGGTTATCCTAAAGAAGCTACCCGAAAAACTAGGAGACCTCGGTAAATTTCTCATTTTGTGTAATTTCTAAAGATAGTTGAATGCTTAGCCTTGGCCGATCTTGGTTCAAGCATCCACTTGATGCCTCTCTCCATATGAAAGAAGCTTTCACTCCTCGAACTTACTCCTACTCAAACGATTCTTGAGCTTGCGGACCGGTCTACTACTAGACCAACCGGCATTGTCAAAGATGTCTTTGTGAGAGTAGGAAAGTTCCATTTTTTGGCCGACTTTGTAGTCGTTGATTATGTTTTCGATCCTCGAGTTCCCTTAATTCTCGAGAGACCCTTTTTGAGGATGGCACGAGCTTTGATTGATGTTTACGGTGAAGAATTAACTCTCCGAGTAAGTTATGAAGCCATAACATTCAAAGTTGGTAACACTTCAAGATACTCCTACAATGATGCTGAATCAATTAACCGAATCGATGTCATCGATATAGCTTGTGATGAGTATTCTCAAGAAGTGTTAGGATTTTCTAACAATTCCGAGAGTGGAAATCCCACTCCAATTTCTGAACCAATCATTGCTAAATCTTTACCCTACCTTACTCCATTTGAGGGAGGTGAGTTCATTCTAGAAGAAATTAAAGCTTATCTTGCAAGTAACTCAGTTCCATCGAGAATTGATGATGCTGAATTTGATCTGGAGGGAGAAATTCTTCTAATTAAAGAAATGTTATATAAAGACCTGTACTCTCCTCTCCCTCCGAAGGACCTAAAGTGTGAAGAACTCAAAAGCATTAAATCCTCAGTTGATGAACCCCCTGAGCTTGAACTCAAGGACTTACCTTCTCATCTCGAGTATGCATTTTTGGAGGGTACCAATATATTACTCGTCATTATTGCTAAAAAATTAAAAGACGAAGAGAAGGAACGCCTCATAAAGGTTTTAAAGTCTCACAAGCAAGCAATTGCTTGGAAACTCTTCGACATTAAGGGAATTGACTCGCAATTTTGCACTCACAAAATCTTAATGGATGATGACTTTAAACCGGCAGTCCAACATCAAAGAAGGGCTAATCCAAAAATTCATGAAGTTATCAAAAAGGAAGTTGTATAGCTCCTTGATGCCGGATTGATTTACCCTATCTCGGATAGTCCGTGGGTTAGCCTCGTGCATTGTGTACCCAAAAAGGGTGGAATGACCGTTGTGATTAATGTAGATAACGAGTTAATTCCGACTAGGTTAGTTATCGGGTGGAGTTTTTGTATTGACTATAGGAAACTCAATGATGCTACCCGAAAAGACTATTTCCCGTTACCCTTCATGGACCAAATGTTAGAACGATTAGCTGGGAACGAGTACTATTGTTTCTTAGATGGATTCTATGGGTATTTCCAAATCCCTATTGACCCGCAAGACCAAGAGAAGACAACTTTCACTTGCCTTTATGGAATGTTTGCCTATCGACGTATGCCTTTCGGCTTATGTAATGCTCCTGGCACGTTCCAAATGTGCATGATGGCCATTTTCCACGACATGATCGAGGAAACAATGGAAGTCTTCATGGGTGATTTCTCGGTCTTTGGGGATTCCTTCTCATCTTGCCTCTCCCATTTAGACAAAATGCTCAAAAGGTGCGAAGACACCAATCTTGTTCAAAATTGGGAAAAGTGCCACTTCATGGTCAAAGAGGGCATTGTCCTCGGCCACAAGATTTCAAAATCTGGGATTGAGGTAGATCGAGCAAAAGTTGATGTTATTGCAAAATTACCTCCTCCCATGTCCGTCAAAGGAATTCGGAGTTTTCTAGGTCATGTCGGGTTTTATCGTCGATTTATTCAAGATTTTTCTAAAATCGCCCGGCTGATGACCCATCTTCTTGAAAAAGAGACTCCGTTCATTTTCTCGACCAAGTGTAGAGAGGCGTTTGAGACCCTTAATAAGAAACTAACCGAAGCTCCGATATTAGTTGCCCCCGATTGGGACTTGCCCTTTGAAATTATGTGTGATGCTAGTGACTTTGTGGTTGGAGCAGTCCTGGGGCAACGAAAGACCAAATATTTTCAGCCTATACACTATGCGAGCAAGACTATGACCGATGCCCAAGCTCAGTATACTACTACGGAGAAAGAATTATTAGCCGTAGCATATGCTTTTGAGAAATTCTGACCTTATCTAGTCTTGTCGAAGACCATAGTGTATACAGACCACTCGGCTCTCAAGTATCTGCTCGCTAAGCAAGATGCTAAATCGAGATTGCTCCGTTGGATTCTTCTCCTCCAAGAATTTGATGTCATTATCCGTGATAAAAAAAGGAGAGGAGAATCTAGCGGTCGACCACTTGTCTAGACTAGAGAATCCCCATCAAAGTGATCCCGAGAAAAAGGAAATTACCGAAACATTTCCTCTCGAGACACTTAGGATGGTGACTTTTCATGGTGATTATAACACCTCATGGTTTGCCGATATTGCAAATTACCATGCGGGGAACTTTATTGTAAAAGGGATGTCGTCCCAACAAAAGAAGAAATTCTTTAAGGATGTTAAGCATTATTTTTGGGATGACCCCTATTTGTTTAGGATTTGTACAGATCAAGTGATTAGACGGTATGTATACGGCCAAGAAGACGTTGATATTCTCACAGCTTGCCATAATAGACCCACCGAAGGACATCATGGTGCCAACTACACCGCTAAGAAAGTCTTTGATTCCGGTTTCTATTGGCCGACAATTTATCGAGATGCCCATGACTTGGTCATACGGTGTGACGCTTGTCAACGTCAAGGCAAAATCTCGTGACATGATGAGATGCCTCAAAATGGCATCGACTTTATGGGCCCGTTTCCGTCTTCACGAGGGAACAAGTACATTCTCGTGGCCATTGACTACTTGTCAAAATGGGTTGAGGCAAAAGTGCTCCCTACTAATGATGCATGAGTTGTTTGTAGGTTCTTAAAATCTCTCTTCGCCCATTTTGGAACTCCTTGTGCTATTATTAGTGATCGCGGTACTCATTTTTGCAATGACCAATTCGCACAGGTCATGCTTAAATATGGGGTTACCCACCAACCGACTTTCTACTACGTATCATCCACAAACTAGTGGGCAAGTGGAGGTTTAAAATCGTGGTTGAAACGTATATTAGAAAGAACCGTAGGTGAAAACCATGCTTCATGGTCCGATAAGTTAGAAGATGCATTATGGGCTTTTCGTATCGTATTTAAGACACCCATCGGGTGCACTCATTTTAAGCTTGTTTACGGAAAGGCTTGTCATCTTCCCATCGAGCTTGAACATAAGGCATACTAGGCCCTGAAGCATTGTAATTTCGACCTTAACACCGCGTGTGATCACCGAAAAGTTCAAATGAATGAACTTCGTGATCAAGCTTACGAGAACTCTTTAATCTACAAAGAGAAAACGAAGAAGATTCACGACTCCAAAATCAAGAATCGCGTTTTTAACGTTTGTGATCGAGTCCTTCTCTTCAATTCTCGATTAAAGATTTTCTTGGGCAAGCTTAAGACCCACTGGACCGGACCGTTCACCGTCACCCAAGTTTTCCCTTATGGTACCGTTAAGTTATCTTCAACCAACGGACCTAACTTCAAGGTGAACGGTCATAGACTTAAACATTACTTTGGAGGGGACATACCACCCATGGTTTTCCTGGATCTCCAAACCTTCCCCATGGATAATTAAATTCGGGGTTGAGTCAAGCTCGTGACTCGGTTAACAAAAACAAAGCGCTTCTCAAGAGGCAACCCGTGTTTCTATCTTCGTTCTATTTTCTAATAAGTGTAACGTGAGGGGGCTCGCCTCTTCCAATCTTGTGTTTTTGTTGTCTGTGATTTGTCAAGATTACCCAGATTATGAAGACTCTTGTGCTCGTGGTTTTGTCCAACGCTCACTCGATCTTCATTTCTTTGCATGCTTATTTTTGGAATCCTATATCCTTGATCTTATTGACTAATGTTTAATCTTTGGCTTAATTAATAAACGGCTTTAGATTTACGTGAGATCCTCTTTTATATTAGGAATATACATTGAAATTAGTATGAGGGGGTTGGCAACCCCCACATTGAGGACAATGTATCATTCTAGTATGAGGGGGAATCTATCGATTTGATTCCACTTTCATTTGTCTATGTCTTTCACGTAACCCCGTTTTACCAAGAAAATAAAAAAATGTGTGAATTTTAGGTCAAAATTTAAAATTTTTGCAAAAATAAAATAAGTGTTTATCACAAATGTTGACTTTCCGCTGGTGAGAATAAGAATAATTTTTGACTTGACCGAGCATGTTGAGCTCTAGCTTACTCCCTTAACCTTTATAAATGTATAAGCTTTTGCTAGTCTTTTATACAAGAAGCTTTAAAATGCGAATTCTAGCTCAAAAGGCCAAGATTTTGCAAGTTTCCATAAATGACTTTAAATATGCAAAGCTTAATTTTATTTGGCTAAGCATTCGCGGATCTTTTTATTAAAGATTTTAAATTTGCGAAGAACGAAAAATGATAGAGTTAAATATAAGTTGGAATGCTAAGCAAGGATTAGTTGGAAATCTTAAAAGCTCATAAGTGTAATTTGTGGCTTTTTCTCCCAGTAGCTCCTAAAATGACTAATAATACGTGCTCTTTTTGAAAGACAAGTTAGAGTTTTATCACTCTTAAAAGTCCGTTAAGATCAACATTTTTAGAGTAAAAAGCTTTATCGATAAATTGATAAATAAGAGTTTTTGATCGAAATTATGTTTTTATTTTCTAAAAAGAAATTTTCTCGGTATACTGTGTAAATTATGTTTTTATGATGTGAAAAATATAGTATGTTGCTTAATAAATAAAGGGAAAATGTGTTTTTCTAAAATTTAAACATTCTTTTGAACTTAAACTTGTTAATCCCTACAAAACTTTGAAACCGGACGTTTGTTAATTCTGATCAGTATTCTCTGTGGGGTGTCAAAAGCCTGGGCACTTGACCGATGAGGTCGGGAGGTTCCGAGAAGAAAGTCACTCTAAAGGAATTAACTTACCTACAATGTCTTGATTTTGGAGGAATTAGCTTGCTTTGAGTTATAAACTTACTAAGTTTTACGGAAATTTTTTAGTAAAGGGTTCAAAAGTCAGAGAGTCTCGACAAATTATTCTCTGTGGGGTGTCAAAAGCCCGGTCACTTAGCCGACGAGGTTGGGATGTGCCAAGAAGAAATGTTGCAACATGGGACAATCTTACTTTTGAATTCATATAACTAAGATTGGAACGTGAAACTTGGAAATGTTATAACTATCTAAAAACGTGGGTTGGATGGTCAAAATTCAAACTGAGCACACACACCTTAATATATTATATCTGTCAGGAGGAGAAGTTTTACACAAATTGCAAATATGAGTAGCGTTAGCATCCCAACTTGTAATTAACAATGATTTCGTTTTTAAGCTTAGTTTGGGAATAAGTGAAAAATCAAAGACGATGAATTTATCCTTGTAGGGCACCTTAGGATTAAGGTGTTTCTTATTCAATGATCCTAAAAGTTATGATCAATAATGAAAGTCAAGCATGTTGTATATAATGAAAAATAAGAAAAATAATTGTGCAAGAAAGAAAATGGTGAAAACGAGGAATGTTTAAAAAACTAGTAATTTCTTAATTCTTTTAAATTTTACACTTTGCTACTTTTCAAGGTATTTAATTTAAGGGGGTTGAAATTCTTGGTTTTCTAAACATGGATTTATTTCATTGCGTGAGGAAACAGCAATAGTTTAGTATGAGGGGTTTTGGTATGTGCTTAAATACACATACCTTTATCTCATTAAAACGTTAAACAACTAAAAATGGACATAAAATGCTAAATATATGCTTGTTTTGTGTTATTTACTATGCAGGTAACAGATATCAGCAAAAAGACAAAAACAAGGCAAAAAACGGACAAAGCATAGCACGGGATTGAAAAGAGCGCGGAAAACCAAAGCCGAGTCAGTCCATTAAGCTTAAATATTAAAACAAAAGCCCAAAAACCCTTAACAAACCAAACCGGCCCAATTATAAAACTAATGGCCCAAATGACCTTAACCCATAACCTCGTTAAAACCAATTACATCAGAAGTCCTTAGGGACTAACACAGTTAGTCCCTAACCTTTTTCACCGTTAGTCCTTAACACTTAACCCCGTTATCCCTTTAACCTCAATTTTTAAAAACAATAAAATAATACCAAAAATGGTGGGAAGGCCCAAACCCAAGACAAATCCACCCTGAATCCTTCTCACTCGGTAAAATCATGCGTCCAAGAATTAAGGGAAGTCAAATATATGGGTTTAATATTGATTGGCGGCAATTATAGCTTTCCATAAGCTATTATGGAATGATTGGATGAAGTTAAGGGTCAAGATCATGATTGAGGACTGATTGAAGAATGATTTAGAGTGATTGACACGCCCCTTTGATGCCTAGATCATTCTCCTCACGGCTATAAATAGAGAAGATGATACCAGTTGTAGGGAGAGTTTTTTTTAGTAGTTTATTGCTTATTTTTCAGCTTATTTGTCATTTACTTTTATGCAATTCACTTTAAAGAGATTTTTAATTCTTTATCCTTAATAAATTTCAGTTTTATTCCAAATCTATTCTTAAATTCTGTTTTTACCTTTGATGTAAAAGTACTTATGATGTGTTTTTCTTAAAGCTTTTATAAGCTTTTGTTGATGTTCCATTACTTAAACAGATAAGCTCCTCCATAAGCTTAATCTGTCAAGCTTCTATATACTCTCAAATCACCAAAATCCAGCTAAATAGTATCTCAGGTGGATGATAAGCCAAACCTAGATGGGCTTATGGTTTTTTACCAGCTTATCTAAAATAAGCTGAAGCTTGTAGACCAGCTTCTAAAAGCTTATTGCCCTTGTTTAGAACAAAGGGATAAGTAAGTTTCCATTTACATTTTTTTGCCTATTATTGTTCAGCTTAATAGGCTGCTTATTATTTCTTATTCTCTGTTATATTGTGCTTATTTATCATTTATTTACTTAGTGCTTAATCTGTTTTCTCAATATATTGCTTAATCAGTCCTTTTTTTTGGGTAAAAATTAATAATAAGGGGCTTTAATTTTGAAATTTAGATTTTAAGGGGGTGTTTGGCACAAGCAGTACTAACACATGTTAGTACTGCCTAATTCATTTTGGATCTTAAGTCAGTTTCAACAAGCTTAAATTTAATCTAAAAGGAAGTTCTTACAAAGTTGTTAAGGTTTAGATCTCATGTTTTGGGTTTAATCTATACTTAGTTGGAATCTGTGGTGATAAATCTGCTTATTTGCTTAGATCCTGAGAAGTTGCTTATTAGTGTTGATTTCATGTTTGTTATTGGCTTAATATGCAGTAGAATAGGTCTAGTTTAAGTGTACATTTTTCTTGTGAGAGTTAAGTAACAATCTGTCAAGTGTTTTTCTTAGTTCTTAAAAGTTTTAAAAAGTGTCATTTCAATCTTAGATTTAGATAAGTAAAAGTTATTTTTAGAATCTAAAAATCATTGCACAAGCTCTTTGTAGTCCAAACTTCTTCTATTTTAGCTTATTAAGGTGTCAAATCATCATTTGTTTAGCTTAATCTAAGGCTGCAAAGAGCCATTTAGCTAAAAAAAACCAAAAAGCCAAAAAGTTTAGTAAGTCTGTCACTTTTCAAGTCCTTTTTTCTAGCTTATTTTCTAGTCTAATTACCTTATTTTTAACTTTAAAGTGTTCTTTGGATATCAAATTTAATCTGTTTTAAGATTCTACCATATTCCAAATACTTATTAGTCCTTAAATCTTAGCCCAAAGTTTGTCAAAATCCTTCTAAGTGTTGTGTTAAACTGCTGTCCTTTTAGATTTTTAGTGATTTTCAGCTTATTTGATTTGCTTATTTTTATTCATTAGTGCTTATTGTGTCTAGGTTAAGATCTATTTTTAGCTTATTAGGTTTCTTATTGCTTATTTAGTCCAAAAAGTTCATTCAGTTCTAGCTATTTGTCTAAGTTTAAAAACAAAGCAAAAAGGAAAATTTGTCCCCTTAATTTGTGCTTAATCTAGCTTATTTTAAGTTTCTACAAAAAGTTCCTTTTTAAAAGTTGCTTATTTTATCTTTCTCTTTAAGTTTTTGTAAAAAGTTTTGAAATATAAAAAAAATAAAAACCAAGGTCCAGGACTTGAACTTGCGACCTTAGCTTCACACACACACACGTCTTAGCACCACTCTTCGCTACCAACTTGCCCTTGGGTCTTTTCCATTCATTGTTTGTTTCATTTATTATTTAAAGAGTGTTTAGTGTTTTGCTCATTCGAGCTTATTAGCTGATTTACAGCTTATTCATAATAAATTAAATAAAAGTCAACAAAATATTATTCATTTTTTTAAAATTTTTCTTAATTATTTAGGTCTTTTAAAAATTGAATTTGCATTTCTAAGATTAAATTTGATGTTTTAGGTTTTTAGGTTGCGTTTCTAGAATCCCGTTAACGTTTTTTGTGTTTAATTCGTATTTGCTTTAATTGTTGCTTGTTTTTATTTGTTACTTACTTTATATTTGTAGAAATTAGAATCCAAATCAAAAATCTTAATCTATTCAAAATCTCAATCACAAACGTCAATAAAAAGTTCAATTCACGCCTCGTTGGAACATAAACGACCTGGGAAACGACTAGAAGCGGTTACTTTCAAAATTCGAACACTTCAGAATTATATTATATTTGTGACTTGCGGCATTTATTCTTCTTTAAAAGTGATTTTGCCCAATTTTACCTATATTTTCTTATCATATATATATATATTAATATATACGTATATATATCATATATATAAATATATATAATAACAATAAAATATATATAATATATATATATAGTACATAATAATTATTGACAACGATCAGAGACACCAATGGTGAAACGTCAATAGTAACACACACAAACATCTAGAGCACACGAACATTCACAAAGACTAATGTCCATGTGCCTCCTTCTACACATAGTAAACAGTTGCACTGATGCTAGCGAATCACAGCCTAGGAGCAATACAAGAAAAATACAGGAATCTTGCCGCTAAGGAGTGTCAACAAGAGAGAAAGTAAAAGAAACACCACAATAAGCGGACCAATAAGTCTAAGTTTGAAAACCCATGAAATCGTGTTGACTAGCGTATTCACAGCTCTAAGTGTACTGTAATTAATTTGAATTCCACCAATTTAGTTTCAGCCAACATGAACAAATGCTTAATTTCTCCGCAAATCATGGGTGTGTGTGGTTAATTATTTGCCCTACTGTGAATGCATCCCCCTCTGATCTTAAAAAGTTGTGCTCAAATAAAAGCAAGTTTTGGAAACCTAAATCAAGTTAAATGCAATGAGAGAAAACAACAAGAAAAAGTGCTTAACCAGTGTGGAGCGTTATCAAGGAGGCAGCCACGGGAAAAATTCACTCTTGAGAATAACAGTGCCCTTTAACTAGGCTCACTAAATCCAAAGTTGTGCCTGTTAAGCAAACTAAAAACGTTAGTACTAGTAAAACTGTGATAACTAGAAAATTAAGTAACACATTTCAGAAACCATTAACTAGATACCAATGTAAAAACCAACCATACCAGGCAGTTCCCGGTAGCACTCCCACTCCACCTGAGAATAAGTCAATTGCTTATGTTAACCAACTGGAACCCAACCAAAATTAGGGATCCAACTTTCCAAACTCTCCATCTTCGTCTGTTCTCAAATGCAGGTCGTACAGATCGTCCTTTGGTATTTGGATTCAGACTGCTCAAAGCATATGACGGGGGATCGCTCACGGCTCAGGAATTTCATAAAAAAGTTCATCGGGACAGTTAGATTCGGGAATGACCACTTTGGTGCTATCATGGGTTATGGAGATTACGTAATTGGTGACAGTGTGATCTTTAGGGTATACTATGTGGAAGGACTGGGACACAATCTGTTTTCTGTCAGACAATTATGCGATTTCGATCTGGAAGTTGCATTCAGGAAGCATTCATGTTATGTTCGAGATACAGATGGTGTTGAATTAATTAAAGGTTCTCGTGGTTTTAAAGGTTTCTCAGTTGTTACAGAATTGTACACTATCTCCGTTGACGACATGATAAAGTCCTCCCTAATCTGCTTGTTGTCCAAAGCCTTCAAGAACAAATCATGGTTATGGCATCGTCGTTTAAACCACTTGAACTTTGGTACCATCAATGACCTTGCAAGAAAGGATTTGTTAAGAGGTTTACCTAGATTGAAGTTTGAAAAAGATCATTTTTGCTCTGCATGTCAACTAGGAAAGAGCAAAAAACATACCCACTCACCCAAAACTGAAAACACCAACTTGGAAGTTCTTAATACCCTGCATATGGACTTATGTGGACCAATGCAAGTGCAAACAATTAATGGGAATAAATACATCTTAGTCATCGTTGATGATTATTCTCGGTTTACTTGGTTCAAGTTTTCGAGATCGAAAGATGAAACCCTAGAGTTCGTCATTAATTTTCTAAAGCAAATACAAGTCGGTCTTAACAAAACTGTCAGATACATCCATACCGATAATGGCACCGAATTTGTCAATCAAATTATGACTAAATATTATGAAAGTGTCAGCATTTTTCACCAAAAATTAGTTCCAAGGACTTCACAGTAGAACGGCGTTGTCGAAAGACGGAACCGTACTCTTGTGTAGGTTGCTAGGACAATGCTGATATTTTCCAAGGCTCCGATGTTTCTATGGGCAGAAGCTATTGCTACTGCTTGTTACACCCAAAATCATTCCCTCATTTAAACTCGTCATTTCAAAACTCCAAATGAGCTGGTGCATGATAAGAAGCTTAATCTTACCTTTTTCCAAGTCTTTGGTGCTCTTTGTTATCCTACAAATAACAGCGAGGATCTTGGAAAATTACAACCAACATCTGATATTGGAATTTTTGTTGGTTATGCACCAAGCAGAAAGGGTTATAGAATCTACAATAGAAGGACCCGACGAATCATGGAAACTATTCACGTTCAATTCAATGAGTTGTCTAAGCCAAAGGCTCCTGTGCAACTTAGTACAGGACCCGCACCTTCGTTTTTTACGCCTGTACAGATAAGTTCAGGGATCGTACCTAATTTGGTCCCTGTAGCACCTTATGTACCCCCAACAAATAAAGAGCTTGAGATCTTATTCCAACCGATGTTCGATGAATTCCTAGAACCTCCACGTGTTGAAAGACTGGTTTCTCCTACTCCAGCAGTTCTAGTTCCAGTCAATTCAGCCGGTACACCTTATTCTACTACCATTGATCAAGATGCACCTTCTCCAAGTCATTCACCATCATCTTCGACATTACAATCTCTAAGTTCACATCAAGGTGTTGCTACTGGATCTACTATCATTGAAGACAATCATTTTGCTCCTGTTGACAACAATCCCTTCGTCAATGTTTTTCCTCCGAAACCTAGTTCTGAAGCATCATCATCTAGGGATGTTAGTTCAACAGATCAACTCATGTCTCTCAACCACATCATCATCTCGCAAAATAGAGCAAGGATCACCCGCTTGATAATGTCATTGGCAATCCCTCTTGACCGGTATCCACCAGAAAATAACTTGCAACCGATGCCTTGTAGTGCTTGTATAACTCTGTGTTGTCCAAAGTCAAGCCAAAGAACTTCAAATCTACCATTACTGAAGATTGCTGGTTTCAAGCCATGCAAGATGAGATTCACGAATTTGATCGACTTCAAGTATAGAAATTAGTACCATGACCAGACTGTGTCATGATTATTGGTCTCAAGTGGATTTACAAAGTTAAGCTTGATGAGTACAGTGATGTTCTAAAAAACAAGGCTCGGTTGGTGGCCAAGGGATATCGACAAGAAGAGGGTATTGACTTCGAGGAATCCTTTGCACCGGTTGCACGCATCGAGGCTATAAGAATCTTCATCGCCAATGCCGCCAGTAAGAACATGATCATCTATCAAATGGATGTCAAGACATCATTCCTTAATGAAGAGTTGAAGGAGGAAGTCTATGTTTGTCAACCAGAGGGTTTCGTTGATCCAGATCATCCGACACATGTTTATCGTCTGAAAAAGGCTCTGTATGGTTTAAAGCAAGCTCCTCGGGCGTGGTATGACACCTTGTCATGGTTTCTTCTGAACAACAAGTTTTCCAAAGGTGCATTTGACCCGACATTATTCACTCAAAAAACAGGCAAACATATTCTTCTCGTTCAAATATGTGTAGATGATATCATATTTTCCTCGACCGGACCTAAAGCATGTGACATATTTTCCAAAGAGATGAGCTCAAAATTCCAAATGTCAATGATGGGACAAATGTCCTTTTTCCTAGGATTACAAGTTTCTCAAAGTCCCTGAGGCATTTTTATTAATCAATCAAAATTTGCTCTAGAAATATTAAAGAAATTTGGGATGGATTCGTGTGACCCTGTTGATACACCAATGGTGGATCGACTTAAACTGGATGAGGACCCCTTAGGGATTCTAGTTGACCAGACTCGATTTTATAGTATGGTCGGCTCCCTAATGTACCTCACTGCCAGCAGACCTGACCTTGTATTCGTTGTATGCATGTGTGCTAGGTATCAGGCATCGCCTACCAAAAAGCACCTTGAAGCACTTAAACGGGTCTTTTGGTATCTCAGAGGAACCATTAATGGGGAACTTTGGTATCCGAAAGACATCACTATGGCACTAACGGCCTATGTAGATGCAGACCATGCAAGTTGTCAAGATACACGAAGAAGTACGTCAGAAGTGCTCATTTTCTTAGAGATAAATTAGTCAGCTGGTCATCAAAGAAACAGAAGAGCTCTGCGATCTCAACCACAGAGGCTGAATACATTGCCATGTCTGGATGTTGTGCTCAGATACTTTGGATGAGGTCACAGTTGACAGACTATGGCTTTGCCTTTAATAAGATTCCCATGTATTGTGACAACCGCAGTGCTATTGCTCTCTGCTGCAACAATGTCCAGCATTCCCGGTCCAAGCACATTGACATCCGACACCATTTTATTCGAGAGTTGCTTGAAAAGGGTGGGGTTGAATTGTACTTTGTGACGATGGATTATCAGCTTGCGGACACATTACACCAAAGGGATTAATTACCGAGAGAGCGTTCGATTTTAATCCCCGCGTCTTGGTATGAAGAGTATGACTCCGGAAACCCTTAAGCGTCTTCAGGAAGGAGAAGAGGAGTAAAGGATGGTCTTCCTATATCCTATGTATATTTGTATATAATTAAACACAAAAACAAAATACAAAAATATAAAACCTATAAAAACCATAAAATCAAAAAAAAAATTAGAAAATACCAAAAATATTTTTCAAGACATGTCTTCTGTAAATTGATAACATTTACGGACCTAAAAATGTCATTCAATAATGACACGGGTCTTTAAATGAAGTTCGAGCAGAAGTTCAAACTGTTTTCAAAACATGTCTTCATGGCTTGCAGTTATTTCAGACTGCAACCCACTTTTCAATCTGAGAAAAGCATGTCACCAAAAAGATAGTTGTTCCTAACAACGGGTAATTAATTTTTCTCAGGCATGGATTACTTCATATCCATGCATCATAGGAGTAATGTACGTTTTAGTGCGTTATTTCTTCATATAGAAGAGAAGCCTTCTTTTTAACCAAATAATTTTTCTTCATTGATTCTTTAAAATTATTTGTGTTAACCATGGTGGAAAAGGTGTTGTCTTTCAAAACTAAATCAGTCATCTCAGTCTCTCATCAGAAAAAGATTTTTAAAAGAATTTTCTATCACTTAAACAATGTCTATAGCTCTTTAAATAGAAAACAGGACATTATGTGAGGGGGAGCAATGTGCTAGTAATTCTTTCAAAACGATCTTTCTGAATAACCAATGAGTAAACGGAAAAGGTTTGATAATAACGGATCATGATTTAAAGGGGAGTTAATTAATTTTAACCCATTTAGGCTTTAGATGTTATGTGTTTCAACCTTTAGGATTTAGAATGCAACATATGGAAATTAGGAACTTGCTCCTTTTAACTTGCAACTAAAAGGACCTAGGTTGTCATTGGTATAAGTTTTATAACCCGAACGATTTTTCTCAAAAATATTGATTTTATAAATTATGTTCGGGTTAACCATTTGAAAAGTGTTCTAATCAAATCAGAATCAGTTTTTGACACTACAAACAGATTTTCAAGAAATTTTGACCACTTGAACAAATACAATAGCTCTTTAAATAGAATATGAGTCTTTGCTCGAGGGGGAGAAAGTGTTTTCAAATTATCTTCAACATGTCATGGTCATTATATGGAAAGAGTTTTAACTTAACGGATAATAATTTAAGGGGAGTTAATTTAATTGTAACTTCAAGGGCTTCGGTTGTCATAAGTTAATAACTTTAGGGGATTAAATATAATTTCAAGATTAGTGGTTTAGGCTTAAAACTACATTCGATCAATTTTACCAACATCTCATGGTTTTAAAAGGCTTAGGTTTGTTTGGAAATAATTATGTAGTTTTATAAGCCTTAAAGTTGAAGATATGTTTCTGATTCGATTAATATTTCCCCAATCAGTTCATCATTAAGCTTATTTTCGAAGGAGTATAATTTGTTAACAAAAGAGGTACACATAGGTTTGATAAGTATGATGATTCCTTTAGATAGTCAGTATCTTGCAAGAAGAAATGTGTAAATTCGGGACTTAGTCGCCTTAGGTGCTATCATTTCGGCTATTTAGAGGATATAATTGCGACATCTGGGACTTAGTTGACTTCGGTGTTTCAATTTATATCATCACTATCATATAAGGAAAAATTCAGACATCTGGGACTTCATTGTCTTTGGTGTTACGGTTTTGAATTAATTATGTACTTCGGATATTTGGGCTTTACACATCAAGTCTTCTTAATACGGCTTGCAAGAAAGCCTTGAATCCACTTAAGAAAGGATTGCTGATTCGAGGGGGTAACTGAGAAAGCTTCTAAAAGAAGAAGCTTGCTTGACCACAAAATTCAACAACTTTCCAAAGGTTCAAGTGAAGGATCTGGTATTATTCCAGAGGTTCTCGATGAGCCAAAGGACAATTCTGGTAGCTCAAGCAGCTTACTTTCTTAATCTGATAATGAAGTTCAAGATGTCTCTAATGATGAGGAAAACAAAGTTGAGAATACAAAACTAATGCAGAAGTTGCAGAGAAACAAGCTGGAAATGTACAAACCAGTTTAACTTTGTCATCTGCTAAACTCGAGATTCAATCAATGGTGGATGTTCCCATTCATCAAGAGGACCAAGCTGTCCAAAGAACTCCACTCATTGACATTGTTACCTTAATGGTTACTGATAAGACAACATCAACACCCACACCAAGAACCACGCAAGCTCAAGTTCAGATGTGTTTGACCTCTTGCTGGAAATACAATCAAGAGAATCTCAAAAGCTTTGTTGGTGGACGACTAAGAGATTTTGACTACAGACTTATTCAGAGAACTGAATGATCTTATCATTTTGATACTCAGGTCAATATCATCATATTTTTGTATAATATATCTTGTACATTATAATAAGTATGTAGTGTATCCCTCTTTGTTCAGTGACAAGTATAAAGTTTTTCAAGATTTTTTTGTTAAACTCAAAATCTTTCAAAATTTGTTATACTCGTCACTCACACGTACCCTCATAGCTTAAGGGGGAGCATTAATATGTTCCCCATTCGACTTGTGAATAATCAGCACATTTTTCTCCCAGTTTTCTAATATATTCGAATCCATTGGTATCCAAAATATCAAAGGGTTTAAAAATTTTGATAAGGGGAGAAAATGTGATTTAAATATGAAAACTGATAAAAAAAATGTGTGATTTTGTAGACTCATGTGTATACTCCATCCTCCTTGTGCTACCTACTTTCGTTTAATCGATGCACATGTTGAGAGGGAGCGTTCTGAAAATTCAAAAATAATAGAGGTACTAAAGGCTTTGATATTTATATCATAAGTACCTATTGAGTTTTTCAAGTGGTTTTATTACAAGGTGAACTGTACCAAAAAGACCGACCATGTATTTAATTTTATCAGAGTTATAAGGTTGGTAAGGTTAGGTATTAGTTCTCATGATCCAGCCAGAACCGGAGGGATCTACCCAGGGACAATCCACTAGTTAGTGTAGAAGTCCTTAGGTATGACATAAAAAAGGAGTAAATGTGAGAATAAGGGAATAGTGCCGACTGAGATGGAGCTAGAACTGGAACAAACCCAACAAGGTTCTAGTCATGAAGTCTCGGTAAGCACTGAAAGGGTTGAAGAATGAAAAAGAAATGTAAGGATAAAGGGTGTAAAGAAAGAAGCCCTCCATACACTTAGGCAGAAACCAGGGCAATACATTTGTTGTCAGAATCACAACGATGATTGCTGACATTGAATACTGACATCATGGACCTAGTGATGCAATGCACAACCCTCCCTAGCCACTCAGAATCTCTTAAAAAGATTTGTGTTTCATTTCTCACAGAGACTAAATACGTTATCTATTAACTTTCTCACTCCGAGTTAGTTGATATTGAAAAGGTGGCAGTCCGCTCAAGCCTCCGATCACTAAAACTAAAATGCACAATTGAGTCTAGAGCCAAGAGATCATCAATTAATCTCATTAGGATACTATTCCATATTACTTGTTCTTCACATAATGTGAAAACAAGGGTTATCATAAGAGTCTTACGCATTATCCTTGTGGTTTTGCCAGAACATCCGAGTGACACTTATGTGTTCACAATGAAGATGGAAATCCTGCTTGAGCCAACATCAAACAAGCTCATAGTGGGTGACTTGTGAGATCCTTAATGGGTTAAACTTGTGACACTGGATATCGAATCGGTCCAGATTATGAATTGACGATTAAAGAATTTTGATAAAAGCTTAACACTCTCGATGTGTCACAAAAACACTTTCTCAAGTGACACGTCGATTGATTTTCAAATCAATTTTCCTCTTCAATCGGTAAGATAGTAACTAACTGATTCACTCTTACCGTGTTGTCTGCTTTAAGACGTTCTGATTAAGAGAACAGGCAAGTTAGGTGATTCTGATGTTCATACATTAGAAGATCCGACACTTATACTGGAAATCATGTCAAGGAGATTCTTCTTAAGATTAAATCTACCTGATCACAGGTCAGTCCTCACAGGATCTGGAGGTCAATCCAACCAAACTCAGGTGAATGACAAAGCCATATTCGTCCACAAGCTTTATTGCTAACTGTTTTATTACAGGTTCAAGTAAAGATGGAGATGGAGATACCTCATTCCAGTGGAGTCCATTTCATAACCGCATGCTCATACTCGACCGATACATCTAATGACCTCATGAAAGCTCAAGTATATGTTTCAAAGCTTCCACAACTCTGATATCAAAGTCCTCTCAAAGTGATCAAGTATTAAAGTTAAAGGAACTTCAAGAACGACGAATAAACAAGCTTTCACCATCAAGAAAGGTATGAGCATGCCGATCCAGATGTCACAAGCATAAGACGACGAAAGACCACAAATTGATGATTAGAGATTAGATTTGGCTGATGATCTCAAAGAAGCTCAAGATGACATATCACGTTCAATCACAAGCCACAAGACAAAGATCACTACCTCAAAGTACAAGATATTACGTGAAGAATCAAAGACTACGAGCTGAACACAAGATCAATCAGAAGATTGATGAGCTTAAGTTTGTATTTTCTGGGGTGACCTCCCTTAGGGGGATATTGTTAGATATTAGGAAAAGACTCGGTCACCCCGTTTATTGTACCATTTATTATAGCTCGTAGTTTAACGTGTAATATATAATGTTCAGTAATGGGCCGGGCTATAAAGCCCAATGTGTAAGCCCATACCATAGCCTAAGGGCTGATTTTGTAAGACACTATATAAGCCTCTTCCATGCCATGGAAAAGGTGGTTAGTTATTTCATAATACAAGTTCACTTTCTCTTACTAGAAAGCTTTTCTCTTTAACTTTCTCTCTCTAGACTTGACTAATCCATCTATCTTCCATTGTGTTATGATTTCCAATATCCTATACAGATCGATTGTGTTTATACGTTGATGTTGAGGAACATGAGTTAGGGGATCTCGGTGAACTCGCTAACTATAAAGCCGCATTGTTGGATCCTGAATCTGACAAATGGCTTAATACTATGAATGTGGAGATGCAATCCGTGAAAGAACAAAGTCTGGGAGTTAGTTGATCTTCCTCCTGACGAAAAAATTGTTGGTCATAAGTGGCTCTTCAAAAAGAAGACTGACATGGATGGAGCTGCACACACCTATAAAGCTCATCTGGTAGCAAAGGGCTTCACTCAAACCCCAGGGATTGATTATAAAGAGACCTTTTCTCCTGTTGCAGACATTAGAGCTATTACGATTCTTATAGCTATAGTTGCATTTTATGACTATGAGATTTGGCAATTGGATGTCAAAACTGCCTTCCTCAATGGATATCTCAATGAAGAGGTATACATGGAGCAACCTGAGAGTTTTGTTAACCAGAATTTTCCAAATCGAGTATGCAAGCTCAAACATTCCATTTATGGACTTAAGCAAGCATCTAGGAAATGGAATAAAAGATTTGATGATGAAATTAAGAAATTTGGATTTAGTCAAAATCTTGATGAGCCATGTGTATATGTAAAAGCTAGTAAGATTTATGTCACTTTCCTAATCTTATATGTTGATGACATATTGATCATGGGAAATAATATTCCAATGTTACAAGATTCAAAAAACATATCTTGGAAGATGTTTTGCTATGAAAGATTTAGGAGAAGCTGCATACATTCTTAGAATTAAGATCTACCGATATAGATCAAAGCGATTAATTAGTTTATGTCAAAGTGCTTACATTGAGAAAATCATAAAGAGATTTTATATGGAAATTTCCAAACTTGGAACAATTCCAATGCAAGAAAAGCTAAAATTTAGTAAATCACAAGGTGCCTACTAAAATACAACGCATGCAAAATATTCCATACGCTTTGGTTGTTAGATCAATTATGTATGCTGTGAGATACACTCGTCTTAATGTTGTGTTCGCTCAAAACATAACAAGTCGATTTCAACAGAATCCAGGTGATGCTCACTGGACTGCTGTTAAGAACATTCTGAAGTATCTTCGCAATACTAAAGATATGTTTCATGTTTACGGAGGTGATACGAAATGAGAGCTCAGGGTTTATTGTTACACCTGGATATCTGACGGATGGTAATGACATAAAGTCTCAGACTGGATATGTGTTCATTTTAAATGGAGGTGTTATTAACTGGAAAAGCATAAAGCAAAGTATCTTTGCAACCTTATCTACAGATGCTGAATATATCGCTGCTTTTGACGCATCAAAAAAAGTTGTATAGATTTGTAAATTCATTTTTAGGCTTGGTTTTGTTCCCAGAATTGAAGAACCCATAAATATGTATTGTGATAATACTGGAGCCATATCCATAGCGAAAGATCATGGAGTCGCTAAAGGTGCAAGACATTTTCACGCAAAAGTTAACATGGATGACAACTTATCTGACCCTTTCACAAAGGCTTTAACATCTCCTAAACATTCTGAATTGACTGAGAAAATAGGAATGATACGAGCTAGTAGTCTTATGTAAATATGTGTTTATTAGTATTTGGATAATTTGGAATTGTAAGACAGTTTTTACTTTCTGGTGAATAAAAGATACTTGATGTTTGTTTTTCATTCATATAATAACTGTTATTATATATTTGCATGTTTAATCCTTGAATGATTTATCATTCTAAATATGTTCATTGTCAGTTAACAATATGAGAATATTGTTATGTAAGGCAAATGTGAGTGTTGGTTATATTCTTTAAATATATGGATTGTTCTCGCCAAACTCATGTGTATTCACAAAGGATGCATATTGGATTCCTCACCTTCAAATATTTACTTTTGGATCCCTATCATGAGTAAATTTCAAAAATGGTTTAAAAGTTATCATTAGACTTGAGATGCAAGTAAGTTCTGTATGTGTTGATATCACTTTTTGAGTCTAATTCAAACGCTATCCTGAATAAGGTAGTCATAAAGGGTATTCTTGGAGGTGATGTGAAGCAGCATCTACAACACTTGTAGTCAACAAAGAATTTGTTCCTCCACTTGATATGTGCAGTAAGATACCATGGGCCCTCTCTGGAATTAATCAGATAATTGCATAGCCGTGCCCAAAGGGTAATACAAGATGATTCTTGGTTACATTTGGTAAATCTGAATTATTTCTATAACGAGAAACATAATGTTGAACTATATGGAATGAGTTAGGATCCATATCCATGGTTTAACGGTATCTGTAACAAAGGGATGATGATAAAAGCAAGAAATAAACTAACCATTATAAGCTGAGATTGTTCCTGAAACTTTAATCTCAAGTATTTCTAATCTAAAGGTAATTGTGTGTGTTTGCTAGGCGTTGCCAATTATCAGTAAATATGCAAGGCTGCTACTCCGACTCCCAAGTAGGAGTTGTTGGAATATGGTAGTCGGTTCTGCAAGTTATACATTAGAAATACGTGAGCCTATTGGGGGCACACACGTTAAACACTTAGAGTATGTTTTACTTCACGATAAGTATTTAAATAATTTTTATTTACTGTTACTTGTATAAATAGTATAACGAATATTTAAATAATAAACCCAAGGGACTAAAAATGAACAAAACCTAAGCCCGAGGGTGCCTTAGTTTGGCCGAACCCTCAAAGGTTCTAGAGAAGGGTGTTTGGTTCGGTTAGAGAGCAAGAGGGGGAAAGGAAACATTTTTTCCTTGTTCTACAAGAATTGGGGTAGGGTTATGTGCCTATATAAACACATACCCCTTACCTTATTAGTCATTCATTGATTTACAAATCAAATCCCTAAACCCAAATTGTTTTGGTGCTCCTCTCTCCCTCAAAAACCCTAACCGAAACCCTTAAACCCTTTTAAGGGATTTTTAGTTCTTTTGTTTCCTCAACCGAATTCGACAAAAACCCTAAAGGGTTTTTCAGTTTTCCTTGTTTTCCTCATTCGAAGATTAAAGATCCACACGAGGTGTTTGTTTGGCGATCTCCTAGTTCGACGAAGCTATAAACCCTTATTAAGGGTTTTCGGTTTAAGGCTTATTCGTTTCTAGGCTTTTTCGATTAAGGTGTTAAAACCTTAACCGGATTTGGTACAAGGGTTATTCGGTTTATTGGTTTTCAATTCAAGCTCAAGTGGCGCGCTTGGATTTGGTTATAACATGTGGTGTTTGTTTGTAAAGGTAGACTAGCAATCAACTCATACTTGGTTGACGTGTTTGTGTGAGCAATCGTAGAGGCAGTAATTTAACTACTATTCGTTTTCAAGATCTAAAGCTTAAAGGTTAGTTTACTTCCCTTTAATTATGTGTTAATCTTATGTGCTAAAACTAGATCCATTTCGTTGCGTACTCGTAGCTAAACTGGTTACCTAGTTTGTTAAATCCCAACATGGACTACTTTCGGTGGAACCTGAAGCCATATTAGACAGGAGGATTGGCATGCTTAACAATAAGGCAGCATTTTATGTGTTGGTAAAGTGGGTCAATCATCCTGATGAAGATGTTGTTGGAAATTTAGCGCAATTGTGGGAATTGGATCATACTTGGAAATGGGTTTAGAGGTACGGAGTGTACACCCATCAAGTCACTGATTTTCCCTAACTCTTTTAGTGGTTTGATTAAATGGGTGGTAATTTGCCTATTTAAGTGGCAGATTTCACTACATTAATTGACCATATTTAATTTGGTCATGAAATCATTATAAAAACCTACAAAACCGAGGAACTCTGGGTGCATTAACTGCAGGCCTGACCTTGCTTGCATTAAATTTCTAATTCGACCAGTAAATGTCTTGGGTTTTGTTTTGGACCTCATTTACTCACCCCTTTCATCCCTCTCTCACTCCCATACGTGTCATCTCTAAAATGTTAGATCCACTCTCCACCGCCTCATTATTATCTCTCTAGATCTTTCTTCCTCTCTACAAATAATAGATCTTTTATCTCTCTATTTTTCTAATCTGACATGAATCTTCAATCAACAACGATCACGACAGTGGTGTGATGATGGCTTTGGGCTTTTAGGGTTACTTCGATTGTTTGTGGAAGAATAATCAGTTATGTAATTTTGTAAATTAGGGTAAAATGGATGCCACAGTGTATCTCTCATATCTGTTTCATCATTATGAAATTACGGTTTGTTTTCTATCTATTGATACAATTGATTAATTGTGTATTTATGGTTTGTGATTGTTTATATATGGTGCTTATGCATTGTTTACCGATGCCTGTATATTGGCGGGGCAGCCACTACTGGATTGTGGTTGCAGCCATGGTGGGCGTTTGGTATCGCATCCATATTTGCACTCCTATTTTCTGATATTGATGATCTTTCTACTTTGTGGAAAGTGGAAGGATGGCAGAGAGCGAGAATCGCTCGACTTAGCAACCTCCACAGGCGCATACATGTCATATTACGTTTCTGTTGAAAAATCGTATTGATACGTGAAAAAAGGGAATGCATAAACCTAATACTAGATCGAATATTGTGTGGGGAATTAGGTACTTTGATAATGGTGAATTCCCATAAACTGAATCCTCTTTGTTGATATGTATCAATATTATAGGCGATGATGACACTTTTAATTTTAGTATGCGTGGTTTACTGAGACCCGCATCTTGGCTAGGCAGTTACACTGAGAATGCGATTGCAGCCATGGGCGGGTGTTTCGGACCTGGAACTAATATACGAAAACTAAGCCTCATTTGTTATTGTTACGCATACCCTCATTCGCGGACTACTACCGGAAGCCTTTTACGGAATTGACGGTGATTTTGTTCTTGCCACTTGCATTGTATTGCCTACCTTTATGGCTGCAACTGTGACAAAACATATTTTATCACACGCAAAGTGAGAAGTTTTTAAATGAGATGAAAGAGTTTGGAACAAAAAAATATAACTAGATGGAAGAGTTTGAACTCAAACCATGCCCGCTTTCATTTGCAATTTTTCTAATGCATAATGCCTAAAAATTATAAATGAGAAACGATTAAAGGTAAATGCACAAAATGCAAATGGTTTCCATTGCCACATACCATGTCTGGTAAATGTATACTCTTTATTAACTATTGTTTTATCAAAAAAGTATACATTCTTAGGCATTAGATACTTAATGATGCATTCGTTCTAAATCTTGCAGATTCCTCATTTTTGTGGGTGTTTCGGAATTACGCGTCGAAAGGGATACTTATGCACCGGAGTTATTAGGGGACCATGTATATCACAATCTTATGATATTTAACGTTTTATGTCGCTTTTATAGTTTATGTTTTGTTAAGAACCGAGAATAGACATTTAGCTGCAAACGTAGACTTCATATATTAAGCGGTCTATGTTAAGAAGCCAAGAGTTTTGAGATTAAAGTTATTTTTCCAAATTCCGTAAAAAAAAAAAAAAAAAACTTCAGGACATTAGGTTTAAAAGTAATTAGTTAAAAATTTAATAGTCGTTCGCGACATCTCGATATGATGCAGCCTTTTCTATTTCAGTTGAAAAAGAATCTATGGATTTGTTAGGAGAAACGTACACTAAACATATTCACTAAAAAACAGTTTCTTATAATTGTTCGAGTCATAATTTAATGCGGACCGACCCGTTAACCCACACCTGACCCGACCCCTGACCCAATCCTTAAACCAACATATCCGCAACATTCACCCATTCAACATTCACCACCGAAATAGTTCGAACCCGAACCACGACTGCTACTCATAAAAGGCGGACGCGGTGAAGGCTGAGGCGGCGACTGAATGGGTGAATGTTGCGGATATGTTAATGGTAGCGGTTTTAATGGTAGCATCATAACGACATGATCATTGCCTGGAGGTGGTGCGTTATGCTACCATTGTTGTTGTCCACTGCCACGAGGATCAACTACATTACCAAATGAAAACAGTATATCATCAAAAGGGTAAAAGTATCATTTTACTTAATAACAGCCATAACAATTGTATATTTTTCCTAAAAGTACTTAAAACAAACACCGTTCATATTCCACAAAAGATTATAATTAAGTATATTCAACATCCAAAAGGTGTTTGAGATTACTTATGCTTATTTTATTGAAGTTTAAAATATTCTCACATAAAGCAATAAATACATGGTCTTAAAAAAGCATCAAAACACAAAGTGTACACTAAATATAATTGTTGTATCATTTTGCTTATAGGAACTTTTAGCACTACAGGATGAAATTGGTATGGTGAGCACAACACTATCTGAAGACGAATTATCAAAATGTGTTGAATGAGCGTATACAAACCATTGCATACAAAGGAACCAAGAATGAGAGATGACTGGTATATGGATAACACAAAATGCTAAGGTGATTTTTCAAAATATCTTCCATTTTGAATATTGTCACTGTTATATTAAATGTTTGGATGATGAAGTGATTCTGAGTACGATTCTATTAGTCGTCAAAATAATTATTCTTATATCATCCCAAAAACAAAAACTGATTATTTAGGAAACTAAAGTTTGTATGAGATGAAACCATGATATCAGCTAATGTGGCGTGTCTTTGCAGGAAGAGTTCATAGCAGGAGATGAAAGAGCGGTCTGCATACCCAAGCTCCAGGTACTATTGTTGCAAATCTCACAACTTATTTAATTCATGCTTTATTAGACTAAATGTAATTGTAAAAGTGGTCATTTCAGAGATGATAGCAGCATACGTGGCAATAGAAATCGAATGAAGAAACATCCCCCTAATATATTATACTCGCCTACATGTTATATTTTTAAGGCATTAACATCCTTTTTTTTAAATGGGTAACTGTAAAATTGTTTACGAGTCAAACCTGGGTTGGCATTACAAAATGACATGTTTTAATCCAAAACTGTGTTGACCCATTGCAGCTACTTGACCTGCCAGTCTTGCCAGTTCTACTAGAATTATCTTTAAATATAGTCGTCATCTGGACAATGGTTACATTGCAATAACCAAATGTTTTGTTTACGCAGATCGCATATGATTACCGACTCAAAGTCACAGGTTCCCGTATGTTCAGTTTGTTTGTCTTTATCAAACATAGACCAACTGGCACATTCAGATAAAAAGGTTTCGAGGACATTAACTTGGAAAAGCTGAGCTTAGGTGACAGCGCGTTCATGATGATCATGTATGGTTAGCAAATCTATGTACTGACTCACAGGCGTTAGCTTGACTTTACAACCTAAATACTACTGAGTAAAACTAAAAAATGATTAGTTATTTATGGGTCATAACAAGGCGTTAGCTTGACTTTACCGCACATGTAACTACATGGTTCTTTGGTACAAGTCTGTAGGTCGATGAATGTCAATAGGGTGTGACCGAAGATACTACAAAACAACAATTGTTGGTTGCAGAATATCACAGTTGACATATATGCTTAATACATATGGTATATGCAACTCGACATTGACCCATGTGGCTTAGAAAAAGTCAAACAAAAGGATGACTTTCACCAGGAAATGTGTAAGGTAAGCTCAGAAGATGGGCGTCATTATATATTATGAATTAAATTTTAGAATTTTTATAAATAGATGGGTGGAAATGACCACGTATAGAAGTATTTCACATATATTTAGTATCAAGACTTAATGAGAAAATAGAGTTGTTGTATTGACATGTTTAGTCAGAATATGAATAGATAAACAAGTAGTAGTTTTCTGCCTTTTAATTTTGAGAAATACGTGATTCTCCATTCTTTTAGTATTTACTTATTCTAGCTTATTATATTGATTACAAAATTCAAGTTCTCTCCACTCAACTTACTTTGGTCCCTGTTATATGATTTTGGAATAATAACGGGTAATAATATCTAGAAATGTAGAAATGCTTGGTGCAGTGTTACACATTGTTATTGAATCATTGCCATTGGATGATGGTATACATGTTTTTAGAAGAGAAGTTTTAATGGTTCTTGAGAGATATGATAGCTTATGACTAACATTATCATTCTTGGCAAATTTTGTACACAGGTATATCGTATGTGCAAAGCTGTCATTGAGCCTGATCAACAAGCCGCATTCCAGAATCACAGTTATATACTCAATTAGCTCATCGACTCAACATGAAGCACAAGATCTTCTACTTTTGACCAGGTTGACCATTCATCCTCATCAGTATAAAGAATCATATCTTTTAAAAGTGATGTTTTTATAAGGTTTATAACACAAACCCTTTAAAAAGATGTGCTATGTATGTCTGTTATGTACTGTTTTGGATTGCTTAATGCTGCTTATTTTAATGATTCCCTATTTACATGTCCAAATTGTTGCATTGCATTGAATCTATTTTCTTTACATTTTTCAAAAAGCTTATGTGTTAAACAGAACAATGTATGCGTACCGATAAATATATAATATGTAGTTATATGAAAGCACTTGAGTCTTCTCATAATAATGTGCCTTGCATATTTGCTTTTGCGATTTCGTGATCTATTTCTTGCAGAATTATGTAACTGAGAGTAAGAGTTGGTTTGTCCTTGCAGGTTAAAATTGCTTATACTCTAAGCTGTAACGAATTTCTGCAACCTTGATTTGTGGCAGAATAATAGAAATGGCATCCAAATAAAGACCTAGAACAATAAGCGTGTATCTGTACATTCCCAACATCATTGGTAAGTTCCTATGCAGCCAGTGAGTTCTGTGACATTCATAATTAGCATGTACGTGTTACAATGAAACATACTATTATATAAAACACACACAAAACATACATAAACATTAAAAATTACATTAGTTATTTGAAAAATTATTGTATTTTCCTAAATTATAATAACATTTTTTCAGTCACATGTATAAATTGTATTTTAAAAATCTAAAAAAACATCAATTAATAGTTAAATATACTGTGTACATGTAAAGTAGGTTCACTACGAATTAAATTAATACATTTTAAAAGTTTTATTAACTTTTTTTGAAAGAAACTAATACATATCAAACTTTTTTACTAAAGTTTTCTTAACTAACTTTTATTAAAATTTTGACGTAGGTTCACTCATGGACCGTTGCATATGTATCCCATTACAGAACCTCTTCTACTATGCGAGTAGTAAATGGCTTAACTTTTTTATACAACGCATTATCGAATGTCGATACTTGAAGATCTCATTTTCTTCTCGACATCCAAAGTACATATTAACATATTACACTCCTGTAACAAAATGTCATTTGTGACAAGAAAAATCATTTTATAATTGTGAACAATCTATCTTTTTACAGTTTCTAGAAGTCCGTTTAATTGTTCGGTAATATGTTGAATGTCGCCTTACGTGCTGATTGTAAAAAGGGAAAAAAGATATGTAGCTCTGTTGGTAGTGGGTGTTCGGGAGTTGTTTTGGACTTTCAAAATTTGGCAACCCATTTTCTGGGTGCATAGCAGGTAATGGGTGTCTCTTTTTTGGCTCTGACTTAGGTAAGCCCTCAATGACACTACTGAATTGCGTTTATCCGAAATGGCACTACTGAATTGCATGCTTATGTGGACATTGATGAACCGATAGACACATTTGTAGATGGTGCCACATATGCAGTATCTGATTTTACCGCTACTCTACAGGATCCCCTTATTACACCTCTTAAATTTCCTCTAGAGATCTTTGCTGCTGGCGAGTCTATTCATCGAAGGGATACATTCTTTCATTTATGCTATCTCCTGAGGTAAAGTTTCTGTTTTTCATTTTTGGTATTATGGTTACATGATTATTAGTAGTTATATCTATTTAAAAATCTTATGAAATCAGGGCTGGTAATGGCCAAACGTTCAACTCATTATTTACACGTTACTTTTACCTGAACTTTACAAGATACAATTTCTGACACCAGGATTTAACATAGGAATTGATGATAAGCATCCCCAAAGGAAGGTAAGATCATTTGCACTTTTTCTGATGGAATTTCTTACCTAGAGGGTGTTTGGATATGATTTTTAAAAGTGATTTTGTGGTTCTGTGTTTATTGCAGCGTGTACAAGATGAAGCAACTTCAGTGAAAATTCATGAGCGAGAATGCAATGATCAAGTCTGTGTGAAAATGGAAAAGGTTGCAGCATTGTAAATTTTTATACTCGGGTATACATATAAAGAAAGTTCTTGATGTATAAATATTAATTTAATGTTGTTGTTTGGTTTAACAGTATGAAGGTTGTTGCTGCTTATTTGTTGGCTTTGTAGGGAGGTAACACTCCATTTATATTCATATTTTGATATCTGCGCAGAGGGGAAAAGAGTTTTATGGCAAAAGGTGATTTGTTTATCTTTACCACTATCACATGCACAAAGATCCTGATATGGGTTAGTGGGAGCTAGAAATGGTATGATTGCTCAAATTATCATTTGATTCTGAACTAGAGTTCATACAACAAAAACTAAATTTGTTGTCAACACTTGCATAGGATTAGGTGCTACGCATTTATTGTTGTTTAAGGTGTAGGAGAATCATAGGTTGCGACATTAAAGGCGCGGCTGGCGTTATTTCAGGAACCCATTACCAACATAAAGTTGGTAACAATACCAACGCCAACAAAACTATCCTTCCTACCACAACTATCATCAGAGGCAGAAAAGAAGAAAGCAGACTAGACAAGTTGTGCAAACTTTTGTTGTAATCTGTATACAAACAACTAACTCTATATTATTTTCAAATGAGCAAATATGCAGTGACCTATGCATTTGTACAAAACTTAGATAGGCTAACATGTAAATTATGATATTTTGAAACAAACAGAGTGCAGCAGCATGTATAATACAAATGTAAACTAAAACAATTAATGCACTACGTCTGTATATTTCTGCTATTGCAGCAGAACACGTCAAAGCCCGCGCCCCGCAACGGGGTACGGGCAGGCAAACTCGTTATTCCTAAATTATGGAGGATAATTGATTTGATTGCAATAATTGACCATGTTTAATTTGGTCATGAAATCACTAATTCCTAAATTATGAAGAATAATTATGGAAGAGATTAATTGGCCATTAATCTCTCATTAATTCCATTATTAAGTTTTGAGTAAATCCCCTATAAATAGGGATCACAATTGCATGGAAAATACACAGAAAACAAAAAAAACAAATAAAAACGCAAGGTTCTTGATCTGTGCCTAGAACAAGAACAAACAATTAGTTTTATCCCAAGGAAGTATTCATGTAACCCAGGCATATGGTCGAATAATCTTCTTTGGAAAGTGATTACACGACTTTAAGTGATATCCGGTAACCATCTTTGGTAATTAGTTAGGCTATTGATTATCTTCACCCTGATCTGGGATCTACTACAACCAACAATCAAAGAAGATTATTCTGTGATAATCAACTGTTGCTATGAAACACATGTCTTCAAACTTTGCCAAGCTTGACAAGTTTGAAGGGGTGGACTTTCAAAGATGGCAGAAGAAGATGCACTTCTTGCTTTCAAGCATGAGTGTGGTGTATGTGCTGACTACTCCCATGCCTAAAGATGGTGGTGATGATGCAATCGTGGAACAAATCAGGAAGAGGGCCAAGTGGGACAATAATGACTATGTCTGTAGAGGTTTAATCCTCAATGGTATGTCTAATTCTTTATTTGATATTACCAGAATGTTGAATCTTCCAAAGAACTATAGGATTCCTTGGAGGCCAAATATATGGCTGAGGATGCATCAAGTAAGAAGTTCATTGTTAGTAATTTCACAAATTACAAGATGACTGATTCAAGACCAGTCTTGGAACAATACAATGAACTTCTTGGTATACTTGGAAGGTTTACACAACATAAGATGAACATGGATGAATCCATTCAGGTTTTATGTATCATTGATAAACTTCCCCCTTTATGGAAAGATTTCAAGAACACCTTGAAACATTTGAAGGAGGAATTAACTCTTGTTGAGTTGGGCAATCATTTGCGTATTAAGGAGTCCCTCAGGATGCAGGATAGTGACAAGCCAAAAGGCAACAATGTTGTTGGTCCTTCAGTTGTTAATATGGTGGAGCATAACAACTCCTCCAGGTACAATGACAACAAGGGTAAACGTAGGCATCATGATAACACCAAAGCTGATCCTAACAAAAAGTCTAAAGTGACTTGTTGGAAGTGTGGAAAACCTGGACACTTGAAAAAAGATTGCAAAGGTGGAAAAGTTAGCAACAAAGCCAATCGTTCAGGCATAAATGGTTCAGTGGATGGTTCTACCAACTCGCTGAAAGGTCAGAATATGTTTAATAAATCTTTTCAAGTTTATTATGTTACATATGTATCTGAAGCTTACTTTGTGCAGGATGATGATGTTGCGTGGTGGGTTGACTCAGGAGTAATAGTTCATGTGTGTAAAGATAGATGTTGGTTCAAGACCTATGAGTCGCTGAATGATGGATCTATTCTTTACATGGGAAATGAGTCAACAGCCCTGGTGCATGGACGTGGTTGTGTAGATCTTAAGTTTAGTTTTGGAAAGATTGTTTCCATGTATGTTTGAGACTTTTCCTCCCATCAGCTTTCATTATTTGATAATAAGCTTATTTCATCCTTCTTTAAAATCTCCAGCCAACAATAACTTTGAGACTTAACAGCTCACGGTATAGCATCAATTGTTTCCCTCTTCTTCAACTGTAATGATTTCCCAAACACTGTTTAAGCTCTGTTGATTTCGTTTGTCACTTCCCACCTTTGCCTTCTTTGCATTCCTCTTGTATCAGCACTCTATTCCTGCACTCTTTTCTTTTTGCCTTCCACCAACATCTGTCTATAAGTCTGTCAATGTATTTACACTTTTTGAAATGCTTGACTGTCAAACATCTCTTGGATAGAAGCAAACCCTTTTGACTTCAAATCTTTAAGCTTGTATCCTTCCATCTTCTTTAGGTAAGTACACATTATCTTTCTCTGTTGAGCTTTTTATTTGGTGGTCAGTTTCTTTTCTCGCTGCTTTTTTCTTTTAGCTGCAAAAATGCCTTTCTTCTTTCTTTAAGAGTGTGAAATAAATGTAGCATTTTTCATTCATAGATAACTTCTTCTTGTTCTTGTTTCTGTAATCTTTTCAGCAATTGTGAATTATCAACATCAATCTATGCCTGTGATATTAATCCCATGTTTTCAATCAAGGCAATATGCTTCTTTTTCTTTTTCATCTTTCACTCTTGCAAGTCTTTTCTTCATCAAATTCGGCTTGAACTTTAAGTTGGTTTATTTATTTAGTGCAATGATTACTTATCTCAAGGCGGCATATCATTCTTAAGACTTAGGCGTTACTTCTTCCTAAGACCTAAACACGTAGTATTCTGTCACAATTAAACGCATCCGCATAAAGCATCCTTATTTGCTGATTATAATCTATCTTAGGGATTAAAGCAATGGTGATCTTGTTAAACCCTAGCTCATAGAGACTTTACCCACTTACTGCTTAATGGCAATTCATACACTAGTAGTCCACTAACCAAGTCTTTACCAATTAATCGAGAACGTACTCGTTGATCCCAAGGTCACCTTATGGTCTAACTAAGCTCACAATCTAAAGGCAAAGATAGGTCGTTAATTGTGATCCTATCGGTCTAGATGTATAAATCACTATATAGAGAGCTATCCCGACATCTAGATTACTTGGTCCGTATCACTAGATCCAGTTGAATGATAGATCGCATACAAAAGCACGTAAACAATGTTGTTCCCACTTAGTTAGTGAACAATAACTACAAAGTTATCATTAACTAACTCATGGCTAGCAAGTAAAGAAAACAATTTGTTATTTGAAAAGATTTTTATACGTAAATATAATTAGTAAGTAAAAGACACAAAAATAACTTTTCAACGTTTAACTCTTTTTATTAAGAATTATACCTCATTGTATGCGAAACTACAATGAGGATTGAATGACAATGTGTGTGTGTGATCTCCTCACTAATAACTTTGCATAAACCTAAAGTGTTATGCAAAGTTAGCTACTATGCTAACCAACTGAGCTTGCTCAGGGACTTAGTAGATTTAGAGGAGTAGATATGTGTTTGTGAAAGTTACGACTTTGAATGCACAAACTTGCCATCTACTCCGTTACAAGAGTTCTATTTATACTACCTAGGTAGGGTCACACCCACATGGGTAGTAAGCACTAATCCTAATCCTAATACGCTAGTACATTTATACAGCTTTGTCTCTGTTACAATTTCTATTCTAGGTATAGGACAAGTGCTCTTTCTAAGTTCAGTCCTGAAACTAAACTTGTCTTATACCCTTTTCAGGATAAGTTAACTTTAGGAGATAAAAGCTTGGACTTATCTGCTTTCAAACTATCTCGCCTATTCTTCAGTCTTTTGTCTTCAGGGTCTTCTAGTTGTTGGAGATCGTATGGGGCTCAGTGAGTCTATTGCCACAACTCACTGAACCCATCACCTTTTTCTTTGGCTCAGGCTTCATTCACTGAGTATCGCCTCACTGAATGTAACACCCCCATAAAATCACAACGCAGCGGAATACCACTTGGGGTGCTACTTCATAGTATAAAGTACAAGTTACAAAAAACGACCTCAAAAGAGACGTTAATAAAATGTCACATTCGATTAAAATTTCAGAGTAAAATCAGGTCCCAATAATTTATAATTTAACAAGATTACAAGAGTTCAAACGTGAATCATTTTATATATTTAAAGAAAACAATTATCAAATGTGAATCATTTTATAATTTATAAAATGTCACATTCGTTCAAACGACTTGAATGCTCCCATTGCTCAGCTAGCAAGATAATAACCTGAGAAAATGCATGCAAAAACGTCAACAATAATGTTGGTGAATTCATAGGTTTAAGTAAAAACAGCATTGAAATAATTCAAGTAAATATTTCAGTAAGAAAAGCAGCGCTACAACATTTCAAAGTGATTCGATAAATCAAGTAATATTCAATAGTGGACCACAAGGTTTAAGATCAGCCAGCGACAGTATTTCAAAGTATAATTCAACATTACCGCATTGAGCTCATGACACCGAAACCTTGACAATAACGCATATCAAATGCAAATACATTTGCCCCAGTACTAGGTATTATTGCCTCATACCTACGATTCTTAATACAAATCGCCCGTTAAAAAGGTGCTCGAAAGAATTTGATTCAGACCTCGGACGGGGTTATCAAACCTAATAGATCTATCAAATGTACTAGCGTTCGCCCCTACAGGGCAATTAACGGTTCATGAAATTAGGGACTTTGGCAATAGCGACTCATGCAGATAATTTCATAATAGGGTCAGGCATACCCTTCAAGCACTTGTGTTCCATTAGTAAAACAAATAATGTGTCCAAAACTCACGGTTTCATAAATAGATAATCAATGATCTCAATCATGTAGTAAGCAAATCAAGCTTTAATAAAATCAGTAGTAAACAACCATGTATCAAACATGTATTAGAAATCATGTGGTAGGCAAGTAAAAGCTTTAGTAAAAACATTCATGTAGCGCTCATGTAGTAGAAATCAATAAGTTTACTAGTAAAACGAGCATGTATTCTCACCCCGAAAATAGTTATGAAAACCATTAAAGTAGAAAAGGTGGGGCTATGAACTCACCGAGGAGTTATGAAGACCAGAAGTAGATGAATCATCGGACGAGTGAGAAGCGTCTAAGCACAACCTATAAGACGTGATGCGGCTTAGAATGATAAAGAAGATCGATACGTAAAAGTAAATCAAATGATCACGAGATATGTTTCCGAGATATGCATGGCATTGCATTATAACTTAACCGAAGTATTTTTATCCCCAAATTAACCTGGGGTCATAACTAATAACCCATCTACTAAAAGTCCACCCCTAATTCTATCTCATCATGCATGGGCATACTATTTCATTTTTCCAAACCTAGACGTAAAAGCCAATTTTCTGATTTTAGCCATTTTCATGAGAGCATAATTCCTAGACCATAAAAGATATAGCCATGGGGCTTTCACCCCTGGAAAGACCTTGAAGTCTACTTTCCATAACATCAAGCCTCACATTCCAATTGTTTCCCAATTTTTAGAAAAGGTCAAATTACTAACACTAACTCAAAACAGAAAACTTTCTTTGCAGAATTTAGTCAATTTCACAGGACCATATCTCTTAATCCATAAAAGATACAAAGGTGAGGTTTTCACCCCTGTAGAACCACATGAGTCTAGTTTTCAATACATTAAGCCAATCATTCAACTCATTTATCAATCAATGGGAAATAAACTTTTACTAACTGAAGGTCAAAACAGAATATTAACTGAATTTCGTTCTTTTGTCGTTTTAGCCATAAATCCTAAACTATAATAGCAATGAAGTTGATTTAAATTGGAGAGTAGCTTATGAAGTCTGGTATCTACCAAGGCTTTATAACCTAACCTACTGGTTATGTGCTTAATAATTACACATAAGCATCCATACATTTTCCATTAAAAAACTACATTAAAATGACTAACACGTACCATAAATACATTGTATTTATATGTTTTGCATTTGTATTGTGCAGAAAACGAATATTCAAGAAAAGGACAAAGACAAAGCTCAAATCAGACAAAACCGATCACGAGAACGGAAAGAGCTTGATGAAACCGTCAAAGTCAAAAAGTCAACAGAACAGTCAACCCCGACAAAGTCAAAGTCAACTCCGAGAAGCTGAATCAGAAGAATACAAACTTGAAGGACCATAAATGCTAAATCATGAAGTTGTATATTAAAGATAAAAACTACAAGGAGTGGAAATGCAATTATGAAGTGAATTTAACTTAGTGGTTGATTCTATCCAAACCCCTAAAGTTTGTATCATTCAAGACCAAGCATGTAATAAACATTATATGAGTTGAGGGGGGCAAAACTGTCAACAACCCTAAACTTATACACCAACAGGATTAAGAGGTGCAAACAAGACATACAATTTGAGGGGCATACTTGCATCTTCCCAAACCCACACCCTGTGTCCCCAACCTTAATAAAACCATTTTTTTTCACTAATTTTGTACTTTTGTCATTTTAGCCATAACTCCTAAACTAAAATAGCAATGAAGTTGATTTAAATTGGAGGAGTTAGCTTATGATGTCTGGTATCTAACCAAGCTTTATAACCTTAACCTACTGGTATGTGCTTAATTACACATACCATTTTCCATTAAAAACGGACTTAAATGACTAAAAACGTACCAAAAATACATTGTATTTGTATGTTTTGCATTTGTATTGTGCAGGAAATGGATATTCAAGAAAAGGACAAAAACAAAGCTAAAAAGGACAAAACCGAGCACGGGAATGAAAAGAACGTGAGCAAAAGTCAACAGTCAAAGTCAAAGTCAACTCCGAGAAGCTGAATCAGAAAAATACAAACTTGAGGGACCAAAAATGCCAAATCATAAAGTTGTATATTAAAGATAAAAACTACAAGGAGTGGAAATGCAATTTAAATGAAATATAACTTTAGGGGTTGATTCTGCCAAACCCCTAAAGTTGTATCATTCAAGGACCATCAATGCAATAACTCAATAAGAGTGAGGGGTCATTTCTGTCAACCCCTCAAAGCTATATCACCACAAGGACGAATGGTGAAATAAAAACCCACAAACTGAGGGACCAATATTGCCAAAGCACCAAACTTTAACCCTGTTATCCCTAACCTTTATAAAACCATTTTTCCCGCCCAAGCTTAAAACCCCATTTCTAGTCACGGGTTTCCCTTCTTGCTATTACCCTGCAACCCCAATTACACCAAGAAATAAACCCTTCACCTCCACTCCACTAAACCCCACATCCAAGTTGGCAATCCCACACTTTTCAAAGACAAATTCGATGGCTGTGATGATTTTTAAAGAAGCACAAAGAAGATTAATGGCTGAGATGACTTTGGGAAACCTCTCACACAACAAAAACACCTTTGGTTTGCTCTCACAAAAGAAACACAGTTGGAAGACCCAAGAATTGAAGCTTTTTAGTATAAATAGGACTCCTTGTAATCTAGAAAAGGATCTTTTAAGTAGTGTTTTTTTTAATTTAGTTTTCAGCTTATGTTATTTTTATCCTTATGCAATTTCAATTTAAGCAATGTACTCTTTTTAAAAGTTAATGAAAAGTTTGGAGGTATTTTAAGTTAAAAGCTTGTTCTTAAGTTTTATGTCCTAAAAGTCTTGTTTTTACACGAATTTTAGTTGTTTCTTAATTCCAAGCATTGTATCAAGTTTTCAAGTTCTAATAAAAGTGAAGCTTTCAGTTATATTCCTGAGCTTAAATTGCATTTTCTTTACTTTTATAAAAAGTTCAAAAATACAAAAATCCTGTCAAAAGCAATGGAGCATGGTATGTTAAGGATGGCCATGGTTTAGAGTCTCATAGGAGGCATTAGGTGTGATTGTGGTACTTGAATTCAGTTAGAAAAGCCCAAGGAACTTGTAAGTTCCTGAATTCCATTTTTCTTAAATTCTACTGTAGCATTGCTTAATAGAGCTTATTCTGTCTTATTGTACTTGTTTACTGCTTAGTTTGTCTTATTTTTATTTGTTTCTTGTCATTTGAACCTTCATATTTGTTTTAATTTCTTGTTTTATAGTTCTTTTAAATTATGTCCTTAATAAGCTCATAAATGCTTAATTCTTGTCCTGCTTATAAACTGCTTATCTCTATGTTTTTATATGACCAATAAGTTCATATCAAGCTATTTGATATCTGGTATTGAGGGTTTGTTCAATAAAAATCAGTCTATCAAGCTCTAAATTTCCAATTCAGAACTTAAAGGGGTGTTTGGGTTAAGACCCAAAATGGGTCAAAATGGTTAGTATTTTGGTTTGGGTCACTATGCCTGTTTCAACTAGCTAAATTTAGGTCTAATAGTCAGTCTTAATAAGTTTTTATAGTTTAAACTTCATTAGTTAAGATTAAGTTAGCTATGGTTTAAGTCTGCCATATTTGTAATAACTAGATTTGTTGTTTTTGATCACTAGGTTAAAATTGATATATGTCCACATTTTCATGTCCATTTTGAGTGTTATGGTGCTATAGGATTTAGTCAAGAGTGCCTGCAGTTGTTGTTTTTGGTTTAACATTGCTCTGTCAAAAATCACCCTTCAGTTTCATAAGTCACTTTTTAATCTAAAAATTAGATAGGTTAGAATAAGTTTTAGATTCTGAAAATGCAAGCATAAGTTCATTAGGTACCAAGCTCAATCAGTTTGAGCTTGCTTTTAAGTTTGAAGCTTATTTAGATAGCTGTTTTTAGGCCTGCAAATTTGCTTTTAGCTTGTTGATAAAACCAAAAAGATTGCATGCTGAGTATGTCAGGCTATTTCACAAGCCCATTTCTTGGCTTATATGCTTTGCAAACCTCCTTGTCTTTGCTGATTTCATAAGCCCTTGGGCCATACTTTAAGCTAATATAAGCCCCTAGTCTTTAAGAATCCATTAAGGTGCTTATTTTTAAGCCCCTTTATTGCTCTTTAGGCTGTTTGGCTTAGAAAATTTGCCCTGGTGCTGAAGTTGCTTATTTGAGCTTTTCTGTTTGCATTTCTTGCTTATAGGTAGTTCTTAATTGCTCCTTAGGTGTTCTGAGTATATGTTTTTGCTTATTTCTCTTTTCATTTGTGCTTAATTGCCTTTTTTCTAGCTTAGTAGTCCTAAGTGTTCATCTAACAGTACTAACTTTTAAGTTAGTACTGCTGAGATTTAAAGCTCATTTCTGGCTTATATGGTTGTTTCCATTTGCTTAATATTGATCCAATAGTGCTTATTAGTTATAGTATATAAGTTTTCATAAGCTCATTTGAAATTTTTCTTAGCTTATCTTGTATAAAAAGCTTAGACAGTTTGTTAAACTTAAAATCCAAAAGGTTGAACTAGCTTTTTTCTAGCAGCTTTTTCATGGCTTATTTTTACTTCAAAATGCTTTTTGATTATTGATTTATATAGATTTTTGGATAAGCTTTGTAAGCCAAAAAGCCTCAATTTTCCATCTTTTGGCTTATTTTTAAGCCCAAAGGTACCTACCTTTGGCTGTAGCCTGCAACTTTTAGCCAAAGTGCTTATTTGGCATTTTTAGCCTTATTAGCTTAAATCCCTGGCTTATTATTGCTTATATTTGCTTATTAGTTATAGTTAATTATTTACCTTTGCTTATTTGTTCTTTGCCAATGCTTATTTGTGTTTAAAATCAAAAAAAATTGAGTTAAGTCAAGACTTGGTATAAAAACCAAGTCTGCCAACTTATTTGGCTTTTTTCTGGCTTATTTAGTGAGATTTGTAAAAAGTTGTAGTTATAAAAAATGCTTATTTTTGTCTTTTCTACAAGTTTGTAAAAAGAAATTTAAAATAAAAAATAAAAAGGGGAAAGTGGAAGTCCAGGGTGAGCCTAAGCTCGAACCCAAGACCTCAACACTTTCAACCCTTTTACACACACACTCTACCGCTGTGCTACAATAGCTCATCCGGTAGAGTTTGTGTTGGGTTTATTCTTATACACTTTTTGGCCCATTAAGCCATAAGCTGTTTTAGCTTTTTCGCAGCTTATTGCAATAAGCTGTGTGACCCATTTTATTTTTCTTAGAATCCTCACAACTTCAGCTATTTTTTGTATTTTTTTTAGATTTTTATAAAAACGTTTCGTATTTTTTATAATTTATTTTGTTTAAAATCTTAAAAAATTCATAAAAAATAAAATATTAATCAGAAAAATATAAATCTTTTTTTCAAAATTTTCTTTTATTACATAGTTTCTAGGAAAAATATTAGTGTTTTCATAGGGTCATTTTTGCAACTTTTCATTTTTTAAAGGACGGGATTCGATCCCATTCTCGTTTTTTCTCGTTTTTAGCTCAAAACACCTCCGTTTTTGTTCTAGTTTTTTTTATTCTTCATTTTTAGTCATTTATAGCTCATTTAAAGTAAAAAATTTACATTAGGGTTAAAATTAGATAACTTAGGTTTTTAGCTCGCGTTTTTACGTCACCGTTTTAGGATTTAAGTTAAATTGCTTTCGTTTTAGGTTTTCTTTTGCTTGATTTTGCATTTTTACTTGTAGTAATAGAAAACCAATCATAATCTTGTCATATTCAAACATCAAATATCAAATCGTCATTCGATTTTCAATTGCACACCTCGTTGGGACATAACGACCCGGGAAATCAAACTTCCGGAATATATATTGATTCTATTTGTGAATTTTGACTTTTTGCCTTGGTCAAGGGCAATTGGTTGGGATTTGCATTGTGTTATATTATATATATACTATTGAACGAATCAATTTTTGGCGCCGCTGCCGGGGAGGCTGTGAAACGATTATCGTAACGTTTGACAATTTGTGTTTGAATTTGTGAATATTTCTTCTATTTTTATAAAAATATAAAAAATACAAAAATATTTTTCATTTTCTTTTATTAGTATAATTATCATATAAAAACAAAAGGACAGATTTTTCATTGATTTTTAAGAAGCACAACCAATATGACTAAACATGGACTCAAATAAACCAAATCGTCAAAATCTAATAAAAACTACCAACCCTTCATGAATGCAACGATTTTCAAGATTTATAAGCATTTCTCCTAAAGGTGAGGTGTATTCATGTGAAATTATTATAATGCAGCTTTTTGTGTTTTGGTGATCTTCAGTAATTTTACGAGGCATAGTTACCTAAAAGAAGAATAAACTTATGTCTTATTATTATGAACTCATAATGTTAACAAGAACTCGTGCCTAGTGTGTGCCTATATGTAACACATGTGGAGTTGGGGCTAACTCGACTCTGAAAATAAAAACCTATGAGTTAACCCAAACGCTCCTTAGTTTAATTTTGCTCATCCAAACATGTCGAAAACTACATATGAATTATGTATCTCGAATTTTGTTTGTGAGATCATTATGCATGTATGCAAAAGCGTTTTTAGGATGTATTAACAATGCATAAAAGCATTTTTATGGTGTTCCTAACGTGAGTAATTTTGAAATAAAATTGGGGTTTTGTGCGAAAATTTTTTTTGACAAACACACTCCAATTATGCAAATACAATGTCTACGGGAAGCATATTAGTTATACATTGTGTTATTATAGTCTTAATTGTATTGCACACAGACACAAGAAAAATGAAAATCCCCAATTTTGAATTTTTGTTCAATATGAACCCTAGACACAAATTGGAATGAAAATAAATGAAATGACTTACAATTGATGATCTTTATGATGTTAGGATTGATTATTAGTGTTGATTTGATCTTCAATTTGTGTTTTAATGGTTGATTTTAAGGTTTGGTGGTTTTTGGTTCGTGGTTCGTCAATGGCTGAAGAAAGGGGATGTTTGTTTTTGTGGTTTACAAAAAGAAGGGTGACAGACTTCTGGTCTCGACTGATGACCGTCCTATGTCGATATGAGGGCCTCCTGATTTAATCAGGGAGCCACCCAAGATATTGAGGCAGCCCTTAGCAGAGAGTTTTGGACTCGATTTTTGACAGAAATGTTTTACAGAAGGAGTGACGTTTTAATTTGCATTTCGCGAATTAAAAATGCTTAAAGTACTTCGAACAAAGTATTTAATTTGTCACGAAATGGAGTGGAACATGGACTAGAATTGAGACAGAAGAAAAGAGAAACGATTTATGGAATGTGTTCCATCATTCCTAAACCAAGACGTAGATAGTTAAACGATTTACGTTTAAGGGGTTTAGTAAGAATGTCGGCGATATTGTCGACGAAGGACACTTTTTTGATAGAGATATGTCCTTTCTGAACATTATCATGAAGAAAGTGGTGACGAATTTCGATGTGTTTGGTTCGAGAGCGTTGCACTAGGTTTTTGCTAAGGTTAATCGTGCCTTTATTGTCGCACATGATCGGGACGTCGTTGAGTCAAACGTCATAGTCGATAAGAGCTTGTTTCATCCATAGTGCTTGTTGACATGCCTTTCTGGCATTTACGTATTCGGCTTCGGTAGTGGATATAGCAAGAACGGTTTGTTTCTTTGAGAACTAAGATGTCAAACAACATCCCACGAATGTACAAATACCGCTAGTGCTCTTTTTGTCCACATAATCTCCTACATGATCAGAGTCAGCATATACTACGGTTTCTATGCCGGTCCCCTTAGGATACCATAATCTTAAGTGTGTAGTGCCTTTAATGTATCAGAATATATGCTTAACCGCTTCAAGATGAGAGGTTTTTGGAGCCTCTTGGAAGCGTGCACAAAGGCAGACACTAAACACGATATCAGGCCTACTTGCCATTAGGTAGAGTAAACTACCTATCATGCCTCGATACTTGGTACTATCTACTGACTCATACTCTTCATCTTTCGTGAGTTTATTATCCAAGGACATGGGGGTTTTCATTGGTCTAGGATCTTCTAAGCCAAATTTCTTAAGCATTTCTTTAATATATTTAGATTGATTAAAGAAGATACCGTCTTCCATTTATTTTATTTGTAATTCAAGGAAGAAGTTAAGTTCACCCATCATGCTCATCTCGAACTCGTCATGCATGATTTTGGCAAATTCATCACACATATCTTGACAAGTCGAACCGAATATAATGTCGTCGACGTATATTTGAACGATGATGAGATTTGAACTTTGCTCTTATATAAAAGTGGTGATCTACCATTCCCATGTTATATTCATGTTTGATAAGAAAAGCCTTTAATATATCATACCAAGCTTTAGGAGCTTGTTTAAGACTATATAAATCATATCTTGAGTTTAATAAACATGGATCCGGGATTTTCAAATGTTCAATGAATACCGGAAGTTTGGTGCCACGTATACCTCCTCATTGATAAAACCGTTCAGGAATGCACTTTTTACATCCATTTGGAATAACTTAAAATCTAAGGCACAAGCATAGGCTAGTAAGATCCTAATAGATTCTAATCTAGCAACTGGGGCATAAGTTTCATCATAATCGATGCCCTCTTGTTGATTATATCCTTGGGCGACTAACCTAGCCTTATTACGAGAAACAACACCGTTCTTGTCTAACTTATTCATATACACCCACTTAGTTCCTATGATTGTTGTACTCTTAGGATGTGGTACTAACTCCCAAACATCGTTTGCAATGAATTGATTTAATTCTTCTTGCATAGCGATTATCCAACTTTCATCCTTTAAGGCTTCATTTACATTCTTAGGTTCTATAGTTGATATAAAACAAAAGAAGTTACTTTGGTTTTGGGCTTGAGACCTAAGGGTTCTTTGGTTAAGGTTTCCTATGACGTTGCCTAATGGATGATTATTAGATTAGTTAATGTTGACAACTTTGTCAACTTCTAAAGTTTCATCCTCAATGTCATTGTCTAAGACTTTCTTTACGGCAACCATAACTGCTTCGTCTTCATCTAAGTCATCATCTACCAAAGGTGATTTTTTAGATGGTGGAGGAGTTTCATCGAATGTCACGTTGAGTAATTCTTTGATTTTCATGGTATGTTTATTTAGGATGATATAGGCTTTGCTATTTTGGGAGTAAATATAAGTTTAGGGGTTTGGCAATTTCAACCCTTAAACTTATATTTCTTGATTTGTTGACTTTTGGATTTGTCGGGGTTGACTTTGACCAGTTGACTTTTCTGTTGACTTTTTGACTTGATTGACTTTTCGGCTTCGATTTGGCTTTGTCTTTCACAGTCTTTTCCATTCCGAGTCCGGTTTTGTCGTTTTGGCTTTGTTTTTCGTCCTTTTCTGTGTTATCCGTTCCTGCACAATACAATTAGCAGAACAAGCATATATTTGGCATTTTAAGTCCGTTTTTGGTTATTTTAGCTCGTTTTTAAAGGTAAAAGGTATGTGTAATTAAGCACATACCAGCATTACAAAACTCTCTAAATTTCACTTCATTATCAAATTCTCTACCGTGGTCCGTCCTAATTGACACTATTGAACATCCTAATTGATTTTGTATTTTCCTACTAAAGATTTCAAATTGCTCGAAAGCCTCAGTTTTATTCTTAAGAAATCTTGTCCAAGTATACCTAGAGTAGTCATCTACTATGACTAAGGTGTAGAGGTTTCCTCCGTAACTCCGTACGGCGGATGGACCGAAGAGATCCATATGAAGGAGTTCTAAGCATCTAGTCATTGAGACTATATTCTTAGCTTTGTGACTAGCGTGAGCTTGTTTTCCAATTTTGCAAGCATCACAGAAGTGTTGATCAAACTTAAGCTTAGGTAAGTTTCTAACTAATTCCTTAGATGCTAACGATTGAATGAGACGCATATTAGCGTGACCTAATCTCCTATGCCACAACATGGAGTTTTCATCAATCGTTGCAAGACAAATTTTGTCTTTTGGCTTATTTCCTAATTTCATCACGTATAAGCCTTTCTTCCTAATACCTCTACCTATAACCTTACCGTCCTTAGTGATTTCACTATCATGTTCAGAAAAAGTTACTCTACACTTATTATCACATATTTGTCCTACACTTAGCAAGTTAAATCTTAAGTTATCTACATGTTCTACATTATCTATTTTGAGAGAGTCATTCGAAATCGTACCTTTGCCAATGATGTTACCGCGAAGATTACTACCAAAAATGACATTACCTCCGTTGTATGCCTTGTAGGTTGAGAAGAGCTTTCGGTTACCCGTCATGTGTTTAGAGCATCCGCTATCCTTTATCCACTCATCGGGTTCCAAGTCGACTCCAAGGCATATCTATTTATATAAGACAATAACTCAAACATTTGGTCCCCAATATCTCATGGGTCCAAAGTTGTTAGTGCTAAACATCCCTTGCATTTGATGCAATTGATTGGGATGTGGAAATGGAGGACACATTTCCCATGGCATGTAACTTTGAGGTTGGAAGTTGTTCCAAGTTACAGGAAAACCATGAGGTTGGTTTTGTCGACCAACATTCCTTTTTGGTTGCGGTGTCTTAGAACGAGGATAATGATTATTGACTCTTCTAGGTGGTGGAGTTTTTGTCCTAAAATTTGGTTTATAAAATCTAACTCCGGGTTTTAACGTTGGTTTATAAAATTGTTTAACCTCATTATCACTAGCAACAGGAATTTTAACATTGTTTACCATTATGTGTTTTGGTCTAGGACCCAAAATGGATTTGTTAAAAGAACCAGATTTTTCAGAATCTGGTGAACAGACAGGCGGCCCCTTGATTGCTTTGGGGGCTGTCTGGGCTTTATGGGGGCCGCCCAAAATATTTAGGGGACCGCCACTAGAGGACGTTTCTTTATGATATTTCACAAATTTTATTTTCTTAGACTTACTAGTTGATGCTTCACATGAGTTAAACCCTAAACCTAATTTATCACCAAAGGGTTTTTGATTGCTTAACATTTCATTTAAGCAATGCGTGCTCTTTTCAAATTTAGTTAGTTTAAGAGCTTCTTCTTTGAGTTTTTTGTTCTCAATTTTAAGTGATTGACAAATTGTACATTCGAGATCAACTCCCTTGTTTTTCTCTAATGTAGATAATTTTAATTTTAATTCACTAAGCTCATTAATTGTTTGTTCTTGAGGATAATTTTTAAACTTATTTTGCGAAGGTTGTAGCATTCACTATCAAACTTAATATCATCTACCCAAGAAATGTCATCACTAAAGTAAGTGGATTCGGAACATACCTCATTTGATGCTTGAGCTACGAGACACGTTTCGTCTTTAGCTTTTTCATCATCTTCTTAACCGTTATCACTCCAAGAGCCTCTGAAAAATGCTCATTGGTTCTTGTCTTTCAGTGGTTTTGGACATTCTCCAATTAGATGATTTAGATCACCACATCTAAAACATTTTCTATCATTTTTTCCGTTCTTGTCGTCTCGGCTTCTTTGGAACGTCTTTTTGTTATTCCGTGTTTGTCTCACGAATCTACCTCTTATCTTGAAGAACTTTTTGAAGTCTCTAACCGCCATGGCGTATTCTTCGTCTTCACTTTCGGAAGTCGAACACTCCTCATCACTAGATTCCTTCTTAGCCTTTAAAGCAAGAGATTTTCTTTCTCCTTTATCTTTGACTATTTTAGAATCTTTCTTGATGATCATCTCATGAACTTTGAGGTTCCCGATGAGTTCATCAAGTGACAGTGATGTTAAGTCTTTCGACTCTTCAATCGCCATGACCTTTGCTCTCCATTTAGGATGTAGAGCCCTAAGAAACTTCCTAACATAATTCTTGCTAGAATAACCTTCATCAAGATAATAATAGAATTAACACGCAAAGCATATCTATTGATTCGTTTCGGAAATGACAAATTGTTTCATAATTGTATGTACCAATAAGGTCAATCTTGTTATTTTAACTTGGCTTATACTTGAGGGGTGATATAACATGTTTTCAAATTTCATTTGCCGTATTCACACAGAAGATTCTTTCATATTCTTTTTTGGCAACGCATTGGTAAATAAACATTTTGGCTTCTTTAATTTTCGCACGCCTCTTTTTAAGATCATTCACTTTGTTTTCAAAAGGGTTTCACCTCATCTAATTTGTTTTGGCTTTTGTTCAATAGGATTGAAAAACACCGTTTAGTAAAACATGTAAGCTCTTCACGATGTATTTGCGATTTTACAACTCAATGTTTTGATGATTATTGTTCCTCGCGCAAAAGAATTTAATATCTATTTCAGAGTGGTGGACACTTTGGTGTTATGGACTAGCACTTGTCTAGACTATTTTTCGGATTCCATAAATCGATCCAAGCTCTAAAAACCATTTATTTTTAAAAATTTGAGTGCCTCGGCTTCTGTTACCCAATAATGGACATCAAGGGGGGGGGTTGACTACTATTCTATTAACAAAACGGTTAATTGGCGTTATAAATTTGTATTTAAATTCGTCTAGACTTCGACGCTATATGTGCTAAAGTCAAATCAATACAATTTGAACAAGTAATCACTCTAAACTATCTAATTGTAATAAAGCACCAGAAGTAAGAATAGAAAGCGGGTGAAAGAGGGAGAAATAAAGGAGTTCAAAACGAAGTCAATCTCTAAAGAAGTTTATGGGTAGTTTGATACTCGATAGATTCTTATCTTGTACGTCCCTCCTCTACTTTCGAGTATCCGATCGAGATTTTATATGTCAACAAGTCCTTCAGGCTGGAGAAAGAAAACGTTTACACGCCGCTTTAGTTATTTTTTGAACTAAGCTAAGTGTTCGAGTCTAATTCTTGAACGCCTAGTAGACCCAATCTACAATACAACAAATTACTCACCCTAATCACAAGATCTACACTATCGAATATTAACAACAATACGATTTACCCAATACAACAAGATAATCAAAATTAGACGTTTTAAATCTCAAAGAAAATAAGAGAAATCACTAATCTATACACTTCACTTTCTTGGTGAATACAAGTGTTTTCTCTTGCACATGATTGATTGAAGAAGGAAGAGAAAAAGATAATAATTGATCCATCTTGAAAAAGATTAAACTATGTTAGTGATCAGTGTTTAACGACGTCGAAAGAAGGTTTAAAGAGCGAAGAGGACTGAAAAAAAATGGCAAGAGGTTTATTTTTCTTGCTCGAGAATTGTCAATATTTAATAGCAGGACATTTCTATTCGGTCAGTCGATGGACGGTCCAGCGGTCCTGATTATTTGGTTGGCGTAGGCATTCAGGGGCTGCCTAGATGACGCTCGTTTTTGTCTTTTGTACTGGGAAGGATTTATTCCTGGTGAGTTTTATTCAGTTTGGGGGAAAATTTGAATTTCAAATTTATGGTTTTTACATAAAACATTGTTTTTATTACGCAAAAATATTTTGTGTAATTATGTAAAAATAAGTTTTGTGAAAATGGGATGGATTAAAAGAAAAAATATTTTCTTGATCACTAATCAAGCTTAATGGTTGGATTAACCATACCTTAAGTGAATTTATGTCAAATAGAAGTTTCGATTACATAACATGTAAACGTTTATTTTTATCGTGACTGTTTTTAACATTTTGTATCTCAAAACGTTAGAGAGTAAAAACTAAATATGTCTTTTTAAGATTTTTGTAATAACCAGTTTCGTTGTTGCTAAAGAGCGACGTCTACTTAGCGTTTTTTGGTCATATTTTCGTCACTCTGCTGTTTTGAGATAGAGTTTGTTCGTTTTGCATTAAGTTCTTCTACCGAATCGGTCCTAGTGTGTTCTCGTGGATCGCACCTACGAGTAAAGCTTCTTCTTTGTTCGGGCAGTTTTGTGTCGATTTTGTATTACTCGTTGTCATACGCTTTTATCATTTTTATAAAAGTACTAAACGTAAAAACACGGAATAACATTTGCGACGTACGAAATGTATTTAAGCTTACAAAAAAATAGACACAAGTTTAACTTACACAACACACAATAAATACAAAACAAAAATTGAGAAAAACATAAGAAAACGTACAAAAGAGAAACAAAACGGCCAGGAACGTACGAAAACGTAAGAAGATGGATAAAAATGGTAAAAAACATGCGAAAACAGAAGGAAACGTAAGAAGACGGGCGAAAATGGTCAAAAACTAACAAAAACGGTCAAAACTGACAAAAACGGTCGAAATCGGTCAAAACGGTTAAAAATCGATCAAAAATGATCAAAACGGACGAAATCTGTTGAAATCGGTCGAAATCGACCGAAATCCTTCAAAAACGGACGAAATTGGTCGAAAGGGGACGAAATCGGTCGAAATCGGTCAAAAACGGTAGAAATCGGTCAAAAACGGTAGAAATCGGTCCAAAACGGCCGAAATCGGTCGAAAACGAACGAAATCGGTCGAAAACGATAGAAATCGGTCGAAATCAGACGAAAACGTTAGAAACGGCCGAAAAGGTCAAAAACGTATAAAAACATTATAAACGGATGAAAATGTAAAAAAAGTACAAAATGTTTAAAAATTGATAAAAACGGATGTAAACGAATGAAACCGTATAAAAAAACTTTTGATCTGCTAGACCCGTCTAATCCCCTTGAGAGACCCATCTATAATATTAAGGGAGACCTGTCTAGACCCGTTGAGAGACCCAACTAGACCCCTCTATAAATATTACTGTAAGGGAGGCCCAACTAGACGAATCCCTTAAAAATATTTACCCAACTAGACCCATCTATAATATTAAAAGAAAAATGTTAGACCCATCTATAAATTTATGAGAGACTCATCTAGAGCCATCCCTTAAAAATATTTAACCAACTAGACCCAAATTTAACCAATGGGTCTAAATTGCAACCTCTAGATTTAAAGCTGTAGCTTTTACTGTTAGTCCATTCCAATAAAATCTTTGCTTCTCTTATCCTAACAGGCTAACATGTATACTAGTGCTCAAGCTGATCTTAATGTTTAACTGTATATCCGATCACTAGGAAATTGTACAACTTTGAAGAGGATTAGTTAGGTACCTTGCAGACATTTATCATACATGTAGTTAACATAATGTCTTAACGGAATAGACATGCACGCTCGTACACATCCTCATTCGCGTAAAACCAGGGGCTAGTCATTAGGAAAGAGAAGTAAATTGTTGCTAAATAAAAATTATGAAAACAAATAGATTAAGTCTAAAATACAAGTTGCTAGACACTTTTTCTGACGTTACATGAATAAAGGTCCATGACTATTTACAACGTCTTGATCATAGATAAAAACAACAACCTAAGTTGGCGTTCCCGTAACGGTCAACTTCCCAATCATCCCATACTTTACATACTTTATAAGGCAAGTGGCAATATCTTCCACTTTATCAATTACTATTACATCGATCGATTTGTATCAACGATATAATCGATCCTTCGTGTAATTCTTTCGGTAGTTGTGAAACGATTATCTTCAAACTTTCCTTCTCTTTTTTTGTTGCAATTTTTCTAATTTTTTCAATTTTTTGCTAACAGTATACTATGAAACTCGGTGTAATTTCATCATCTTCAAGATCATAATAATTCCGAATAATTCCTTCGATAATTCTTTATTCTTCGGACGTACCATTAATTGCGTTGGTAGTAAAAATACATGAGTTTTGACTATAATATACATTCCCATTTGCGATGTGCAAATTCTTCCAACCGTACCAAATTTGACAAAAGACTCAGGAAATACAAACTTTACACTTTAAGCAACTAACAACTGTAAAATAAACTTAATCTAACAGGATTTTCTCTACGGGTTGTTCTAGGGGTATCTTTGTAACAACCCGAGTTTCAGGTCCACGTTTATCCCGAACTACGACTCTTATATTTTTAAACGTAAATAATTATAGTCGTTATGCTATATAAGGTTTGATGAGAATTTCCATTTATTGGTAAATTTAATTCCATGATTTGATTTCTATTTGTCTTTAGTGTTTAAGAAAGTCAAAAAATTTATTTCACTGCTACGAGAGCGTAAATATGTTAATTTTGTATTTTTCGTCGTTTCCCCGAGTTTTTGTAAAAACCGTGTTTAAAGGTCGTGTTTTAAAGGTTTAACGCTTTATTAAACGTTTTAATGTAAAATTAGTGGGGACGGATTAAAATTTTATGAAACAAGTGGTGACCCGTGTTTTAGTCGACTAAGTGATAAAAAAAGGAGGGACTAAAGGTGTCAAAGTGTTAAACTTATTTTCTATAAATACCACACCACTCACACTTATAAACCTTTTATCAAAAAAATTCTTCCTCCCTCCCTTGTTTCTTTCCACGACTGGCCAAACAAACACCACCCATTTCCCGTCAAATCTCTGACATGCAATAAAATCTAATTACATATTCTTAATACTTGTATCGACACCTACACATTCCACTAAAAATATTGCACATGCATTAAGTTTTGAAGAAATTTGATTTTGGGTTTGTTCTTGAGATTTTCGAGTAAAAGGGGTGTTCAAAAGAGCTAGGTTAGTGTTCTTGAAGGTTGGTTATATTGAAAAAGGTTTTGGTTGTTTGGTTTTGGGTCTCGTTCGATTTGAACCACCAAGGGGAAACCATAGTTGATTTTTCTTATAGCATTGTGAGCATTCTAGTTATGTTTTTGTGTTGTTAAATTGATTATATTAATTGTTATGGTTCTTGCATAGATGTTCATAGTTTGCGTTAAGTTATTAAAATCGTATTTGGTTATTGACAAAAGTTTGATGGTCTTGGTTATAATGTCATAGGCTAGTTAAACATGTTTTGATAGTTGGCTTTATGTCAAAAATGTCATGTTTATGGGTTTTGATGTTGACTCCAATAGTTTGACCAGAAAGTTTGACCGCCTCGTAGCGAGTCAAGAAATTTTTGAAAGTTATTTTTGATAATAAAAAGTGATAGAGTTCGCCTTTAGCAATGTTTTGCTAGGTGGATCATCACGTAAATCTTAAAAACAAACGTTTTACGGTCGAGCCAAGTTTGGTTATTTTTGGTGTAAAAGTCAACTACAAAGTTTGAATTTTGAAATTCAAACTTGCGTAAACTTTTGAATATGGTTTTTAATAGGCCATGGGTTCCTAATGTTAGTTAATTTATGATGAAATATGAAGTTCGGATTATATTATCCTTACTTTTGGCAACTTTCTAAAAATAGAAACTTTGTGGAAAACGTTGTGATATTGTTAGTGCGTCAAAGTGAAATGGTTTGCGTCGCACTTGGAGATTGTAGTATATGATTATATATACATAATAGTAATATATATATATAGATGCAAGTATGCATTATATGAGTTATTATACTTTTAGTCACGTACCGCTATATATGTATTATATAGGTCGCGGTTTAGACGTGAAGTTGTTTGCGCTTGTTTATTTGATTGAATTGGAATCTTTTGTTTAAGGTGAATTCTTAGCCTCGCATTTAAATCTTTTGATTGTTTTATAAACCCGCAAGGGGGATACATGTTTGTTTTATAAAATCAAACACATATGATTTTATGGTATGTTGGACCCGATTATGAGATTATTTCCGCATGAGTAGCTATTGTCGAATTCTCTTATTTTATGAACCATTAATTGCCTTGCTAGGTGAACGCTAATGCATTAAATAGATCTATTAGGTTTGACAACCCCATCCGGGGTATGAATCCTCTGTGAACACCCTGTCAAACGAACGTTTTGTAGTTAGAAGTAGTAGGTATATGACAATAATACCTTGTTCTGGGGAAAATTGGCATGTGAAAAGATAGATTTTTGTTAACGTTCGGTGTAATGAGCTTAATGCGTGAAAGAAAAGAGATGTTATACATTGTATTCGTTGCAATGTTTTTCCCGAGAACTAATTATGTGTTCAAAGATTATTTCTTGTGGATTATTTTAAACTCTATGTATTTCACTCAACAATTTTGTTAACATTTTAAACATGTTTTATCCCATGTAACTAAGGATGATGGCAATGATGGCGTGGAGGTGTCATGCGTGTGATGATTTTGGTGAAAGATTACTTGTGTGTGTTCCTTGTCTTTCAAAAACAATGTCTTAATGTGTTTTAAAACAATGTCTTTAATTTGAAACAATAGTTTTTCAAATGTTGTAATGGTTGTGGTTACGATCCTATGGGGTCCTAGATGCATTTTCTTTGATTAATAATGGAACACATGTTTGTAAAACATCTCATTTGGGTCATTTTCTATTGTCTTGGTGTATTGTGCTATTTAGTAACACCCAATTTCTATTTAAGTTGCGCAATCTAAAGTGGGGGGGGTGTTACATATACACATCATGATCACCATGATCTAACTATTACACAAGTTTGGAATACATGGACTCTATCTATACATTGTGAATGTAAGACATGTCATGAATGCACTAACTAAACTACATAACTTTGTATCTTAATGATAACTAGAGTTCTTCTCTTGCACTTAGAGGAATAAGCTT
>BQNB010020909.1:42500-64905 GCA_026074375.1 Tanacetum coccineum | reverse complement strand
GTAAACAATGTCGGATCGACAATACCTTTTGTGAAATGGTGTTCGATTAAGAATGTGGAAAGCTTGTCATACCAGGCTCTAAGGGCTTGTTTGAGACCGTATAGAGCTTTATTAAGATGATATACGTGGTTGGAAAGTCTGGATCTACAAAACCATCAGGTTGGCGAATAAAAACTTGCTCTTTCAGTGGAAGGTTCAGAAATGCCGTCTTGACATCTATATGATATATAGGAAAGTTCTTGTGAGCCGCATATGCCACAAAGATTCTGACAACTTCAAGTCTTGCAACTGGTGCAAATGATTCCTCAAAATCGATTCCCTCCTCTTGATCATATCCTTTGGAAACTGAACGAGACTTGTTCCGAATAACCATGTTTTCAGCATCAGTCTTAATTTTCCAAATCCATTTGACTAGGATTATGTTTCTGCCAATCGGACATTCGACAAGTTCCCAAACATCAAGGCGTTTGAACTGGTTAATCTCATCTTGCATGGATTCAATCTAGCGGTAATCAATCATAGCTTCCTTGATATTTTTCGGTTCGATTGTACTCACTGTCAGTGCGTACATACAAACTTCTGCATCGATTTGAAGTCGTTTTCTTATCATTACAGGTTTTGAGGGATCACCAGTCACTTTTTCAATTGGATGATTCTTAGTCTACTTATCACTTGAGCAATGTTTTTGATGAAACTCGTGCATATTTGATGGATCCTGATATATTGAAGATGACTCGGCTACTTCAAAAACAGGATTTTGAGGTAGATGTTAAAACACATTTCCATCAAAATCTGCAACGTCTTCTTGAACTAATTCATCGGTATTTTCATTCAGGATTGGAGTGTTTGGTTTAGTGGCAACTTGTTCTGCTGACGAGGATACTATTTGAAGAGCTTCATCTTCTTCAACGACAATTGACGATGATGAAGAAGTGTGTTCATTATCAAGAGTATTTGCAGCGGAATTATCTAACACTTCTTGTGAACTCGTTGCATAGTATTCTTCATACAGAGGACCAAACAAATTATCCAAGTCTGATTTTGAAGGTACTGATTATAAATCTTTTGATGAATCTTGAATATTCGTGCAGTGCATTACGGGTTCTAAATTGTTCCATTCAGAAGCCATAGTTGTGAGTTCATCAAACTTGACATGTATTGTTTCCATTATATTTTTGGTTCTCCAGTTGTAGATACGAAATCTACGTAATAACTCAGAATAACCAATAAAGATACCAATGTCAGCCTTCGGTTTTATCTTCCCAAGATCATCATGATCACTTTTTTGGATAACAAAGAGATCCAAACACATGAAACTATTGAATATTGGGTTTTCTTCCTCGAATCAGCTCATAAGGAGTCTTATTGTGTCATATGTGTACAATAGAGTGATTCTGAGTAAAATAAGCAGTAGCAATAGCCTCGGCCTATAGGAATTCTTAAGCTTTAGAAAAGATAAGCATTGTTCAAGCAGCATCGACAAGTATACGATTTAGATGTTCAACAACACCATTTTGTTGAGGCGTTCGAGCAATTAAAGTTTTATGAACAATGCCTAACTTTGCATAAAATGCCCGTAATTTCTTGTTTTTGAATTCGATTCCATTATCAGTTTGAATCGTCAGAATTTAAGCCTTTAGATTCCTTTGAACTTGATTAACGAAATCGATGATCATATCTGGAGCCTCATCTTTGGTACGAAGAAAATATACCCAGATGTACCGAGAATAATCATCACCAATCACTAGAATATATTCCTTTCTATTGATACTTGCGACTCTCATTGGCCCACACAAATCCATATGAAGTAGTTCGAGTTTGGATTCTGTGCTTGGAACCAATTTTGGTGGAAGTGAAACTTTCTTGCTTTTACCTTGTTCATAGACTAAACATATGTGATCTTTGTTATACTTAAATTTCGGAAGCCCATCAACTAGATCTTTTGACGTGAGTTGATTAATGGTACCAAAATTCAAATGAGAAAGCCCGCAGTGCCATAACCAAGATTTTGTTGATGTGACTCTGGACATTAAGCACACTGGAGAAGAAGTCACCATCTCAGAAATAAAGATAGTTTAAAGATTTGATTCACGAGAACTGGTAAGCAAGTCATCACCCTCTAAATTCCGAACATAACATGTGTTTGAAAGAAAAGCTACTTCTAAATCTCCATCACAAAATTGTTCGACCGAAAATAAGTTGTGTCCGAGGCCTTCAACATAATATACATGACATATCATTAGATTGCCTTGAACATAATCTCCATATCAAGTGATAAGCGGACTGTTCCCATGAATTTATCAATGAAATTTCTTAGCATATGAAGATTGCCAGTTATATGCTTCGAGCATCCGCTATCAACAATCCAAAGGACGAGCTGAATCACCTGCATCACATGAAACAAATGCAGATGGAAGAGTGGACAGTTTGGCTACCAATTTCTGAGTGGTAACCAGTGTGTTAGATATAGAACGAACATTAATACAACTCTTTGTTTCACTAGGAAGTGATTGAGAAGTTTTGCTTTTGGGTGACCAATTAAAACTTTGTTGGTATTCAAACCATTTCAACCACTTTCGACTTGTTGTTATTTTGTTTTTCATGTAATTGCTAAGTGTTTTACTTTTACTAGAATCATGAGATAGTGATTATGCACTAAAGACCTTATTTGTTGCTTTTAGGGTTTTAGCGACACATAATCTAGATTTTGCAACTACATAAGTAGCTCCTAAATTCTTAGATTTCTGAGTGGTAACTAGTGAATAAGGCTCTCTTAACATTAGAATTCCTAAAAAAAGCATAACGAGCAACACACTTTTCATGAGAAAGTAAAAACACATCTTTACCACAAGAAACACAAACAATATTCGAACCGTCATTAACAGCATTTACAGTCTTAAAATTTGATACACTTGCATTTGTTTGACATACATTCGAATCCTTTGTTTCACATTTATTAGAATCTATACTAACACTACTTGACATCTTCCAAACATATGCAGATGAGCTCTTAGTGTTCTTCAAGACTCTATTCTTTAATTTAGTGCCCTTAGACTTTGGTCTTCTAACACTATTAAAACTTTCTACACCTGTGGAATTAGAAACATGTATGTTAGTTATAGAATCCGGTGTTTATGTCTTTGTTTTTGTGATTCGATACATTCCTCTTGTGATTACACTCGCACTCTATTTTTGACTTTGCTCATTTTTAGGTATTGGATGTGAAGTGACTGGTTTTGACCTATTTGCCTAAACTTTAGTGTTTGACACATTCTTAGCCTTGTTTCCTAGGTTTTTGTTAAACGGTGTTACACAGACAAGTTTTCCTAAGGTCTTAGATTTGTCAAACTTAGTGTTCACATGCTTCCCTTTTTCAATTGTGCTAAGCGTATTCTTAAGCTCAGAAATTGCCATCAAAAGATCTTGATTTTGAGCACGCACATTAGCATAAGCATATGTCTTTTGATTGACATGTTCAATTAATTCATCAACTTCTTTTTGATTTTGAGTCCGTGTTACTTTTATGGAATTGAAAAGCTTTTGAAATTCAAGTTTAATATTTTTTCTTTCTTGAACAACAAATTTAACTTGAGTTAACACGTTCTCATCATTCAATGTTGACAACTTTGACTTCCAAGAGACATCACAAGCCATTTTCTCTTTTTGATGTTGTAATTTAAGTTCAAATTCAATACTTTGAGCTTGTGATCGCTTAAAATTATTTTCAAGAATTTTTATTCTTTTGATCAAATTAGCTTGGATATCTTTAGAATCACTTGAACTTTTCTCAAGTTCATCTTTTAACAGCTCATTTTTCTGTTTTTCAACAGAAAGCAACACACAATCTTGGATTTCACTTGTCAGGGAAACTTCCAAAAGTCGATCAATCTCATTTTGAAGAATATTTTCTGTTGGAGATTTTTCTTTAACTTGCTATTCCATTGACTCAAAATATATAACATTTCCTGTACTTCTTTAATGAGTTATGCTTTTATTTCTTTCAAATTCTTGTATAAAGAGTCAGACATCGGAATTACATCAGTTTTATAAAACCCTCTTAAAGGATTTTAGCTGTCAGACATCCATCTTCGTTGTCTGTCTTCTAAAAGAGTTTTATCAATCCTTGTTTGTAAACCATTAATTGCTACACCCATTGTGTCAAACATTTTTAACAATTTACTTTCTTTTGGCATTTTTGGAATTGGTAAATCCGATGTGACATCTTTAGACTCAAAACCTTAGAAGTAGAAGAAATTGAAAAATATGTTTGTTCAATAGAAAATTCTTGTTGAGGAACAAATGTTTCATAAAGCGCATTTAACTTTCCATAATTAATTTGATCCATTTTGTTTCTCATTTTCAATCGACTTTCTTCCGCATCCTCTAAAGTTTCCTCTGAATCAGGTGAATCAATTTTCAAATTAACACTATGAAGCATGTCACCATTATACATTTTTGGTTGTGCTGCAATGGCCTTCTAGAGACGTTCGGGATTCTTGTAACCTAACCCAGCTTTAAGAAAATGATCATAAACTTTATTTGGTGTCTTTCCAAGAATTTGGATTGTTTGAATCGATTGACCCATTTTATAAATAATTCGATCATGAGAACTCAGTTTTTCTTCGAGATCACAAATATCTTTAAGATACCGATTTTCTTGTTCTTTAAAAGCCTTTTTAGCTAACTGAGTTTCATGTTGAATTATTAGCTTTTCATTTTCGGTTTTAAAAAAATCACTTTAAATTTTATCTTTTTATTTCAAAATTCTTTCAATGGTGTCCTTATCAGCCTTTAATTTACGTTCCAACTCTTCACATGTTTTTTTATATTTTGAACATTGAATTGTTTTTTACTCAAAGCTCATTGTTTAGTCATTGTCGATTTTCAGCTTCTCTTTGAGCATCGTATGTTAGCATTTGAATTTTATTAAATTCGTTATGAGCATTTGAATCATGTTCAGATGTACCACCATCATTTTCCACAAAAGGATCATCAAATATGATATTAAAATCAATTTGATCATCATCAGATGTGTGAATAATAGTTTTACATTTCACATGACTCATTTGATCATGAACCTTAGATGAAGCATTTACCTCACTGACAACCTTTGCATCATATGATGACACAGTCTCAGCATTACCATCAGCTGGTTGAATTCGAGCCATCAACATGACTGCAGTAGTTACCTCTTCCATAGTTTCTTCACGATATGAAGTGTCAAGCATGAAGTCATTTTCTTTGTTGCCAAGGTTGCTTCCGGCTTCATCTTTCATAGCTAACAACATTTGTTCTCTAAAATAATTTGCATCACAAACTCTTGGTTTTTGACAATCACGGGCATAATGGCCTTTCTCGTTGCAGTTATAACACTAAATATTTACCTTTCCCGGAGTAGACTCAGTTCGTGGAACACACTGAATAATATAATTGCTTTCATCATTTCCATTTCCTGCATTAAATGCTTGATTCCTGTTTTGTCTCCCTGCATTCTTGTTAGCATTTCTGCCATAACCTGCATTCTTGGTTTGTATGTCAACTCGACCATCCTGAACCACAGCTTGATTCCTTGTGTTTGATGAAATACAAAGACAATTATTGGTAGGTTTGGAGAACTTATGAGAGATTGCTCTAGCTAATAACATCATGGTAGTTGTCAGCTTGTCTTTTTTAGAATCCCCTTGTAACTCCCCTTGATATTCGTCATTATAATCAACAACGGATGAAGGATGTGTGACATAGTATGGTTGTGATAAATAAGAAGAATTTGCATAAGATTGTGATGAAGAAGCATTTGAATGAGCAAGAAGGGCTAATAGATCATGATTCTTGGTAGCTTTCTTTTCTTTGGATGCTAGAACATGTGGTTCGAATTGTATTAAAGAATCATACAACACATCACATGACACTGCATCTCCGGTTTGATTGTGACGGACCATGGTAACATATTTGCTCCACCCAGGTTGCAAGAATTGAGAAACTTGGTATTGATTGACACTGAAATATGACAAACATTATTACGATCCATAATATTCACAAGTGTTGTCAACCTTTAATACACAGATTCTAACGATTCTCCTTCTTTTGCTTTAATCTTATCAAACTCATCCATAAGACGTGAGTGTCTCACATGGCTAGTAACCTCAGAACTAAACATCAACCTTTTAATTCATTCTCACATTTTCTTAGCATTCTTACATTATAACACCTCGTATTTTAGGTCATTGTATGACATTATGAAATTCATAATTTATTGTTAGGGTTTTACGCGTTTGCTCTTAAACCGTAAACGTTAAGTTAAATCGCGTAAACTGAAAATGATCATACAATGTAAACGGGCATTAAACGATTAAATATATACATCAAGCAAGTGTTATATGATTATTATGAGGATAATTAATAACTTTGTTCATCTTATTTTTATCGGCTACGTAAAAAGCTTACGTTTCATAATAAAATACGTTTAGGCATACCCGGAAGTTCTAAAACCTAACTACGCCTAAACGAATACCCACGATTATACCCAATACTCAAAATAATAAATATAACATCACATATATGCATATTATGCCGAAAATTAGAGGATGAGAACAAGAGTCATCACTTTGCAAGAATATCTAGATATTTAAAGGATAGTACTCTTACACCTTTTACCAACTTGTCATGTTAACTTAACCTAGGGTTAGAAAGTAACCATGGTTAAGTTAGCAAGATATTTATACTATAAATAGGCATGCATGCATGAGTAAGTTGCATACTCTTTATACTTAACACAAAATTTCATTTTCTTTCTCTCTTTATTCCCTCAAAACCCACGGCACAAATAAGCCTCCAAACAAAATCCACACTTTGATTTTGTATGATTATACAACCCTTTGCACAACATACTTAAGGTATTCTAAGGTGTTTGCAAGCTTTGGTTCATCATTTGCAAGTAATAAGAAGAAAAAGGAAAGATTAGGGTTTTGGAAACCTAATCTAGGGTTATAAGCTTGGAAGCTTTGTTTTTGAATCTAAACACGGGTTTAGAACTTATTTCACATCTCTTACATCATTACTAAGGTTTTCTAGCCTTTTATACTTTTATTTCTTATGATTTTATGTATTAAATGTTAATATAGCTTCATCAAACACTAATTTGACTTATTGATATGTAAAAAGAGTTTTTATTTTGATTTTATCAATTTATACACTTTATTCTTATGTCATTTGGTCTATATTTCATGGAAAAGTAAAGCTAATAGTATGTTACTCCCCTCCTATGGGTTAAGTATAAACATGTTTATGGTAAAATTAGGGTTCTATTATTGTTTCTGAAACTTCACTATGATATAAAGAAAGTAAAGGGTTAATCTTGTTTACATTGAATTTAAGGGGACTAGGATGATAAAATGAACCTTATGATAAGTACCACATGTGTCTAATGTATTTTTAGGGTATTATATAGTATAAACTACTAGTAAATATATCATAAAACAAGGTTTTCTAAACGTTAAAACACATGAATACTTTGGGGCTGTTTAATTCGAATTTTAGGCAGTAGCTTTTCGATATTTAGAGTTTATTAATACGCCTCATGACGATTCCATATGATAAGAATCTCAAAAAAACCTCGACTTTATACGAAAAAAGATAAGTTAAAAACACGTTTACGACGTATAATACTTTTATAAATAACTATTTTTATTATAAACGTTACTATTCATTACAGCAATCTTTGGTTTAAACATCTAAAATATGATATAACTTTTGATTACGAGATAGTCACGACAGAATCGTTCAAAACCGGAAACTATATCGAGTAAATTACTGACTTTTCGATAATATAGTTTTAAAAAAGTAATTTTATAAACTGCTGTTATGAACAGTAAAAATCACTATTCATTTGTCGAATTTATCTCTTTATAATATATGATACCACTTGTATATAAAAAAACGTACTCGAAGGAATCACTAAAATCGGGATTAAAACGAATAAGTTATTACGATTACAAGTTTACGCTAATTAAAGCCTAAAACGACTAATTAGCTGTCATGAACAGTAATTTTACTATTCATCGCAGAATCTTAAAAACTTAAAAATGTAATATTTTGATCGCTCGTCTTACTACGAAGACGTGGACGTAAGAAACGCGAGCAACGGGCTTAAAACGACCAAATTAGGTCATTTTTACGAAAAGTATATTTATAAACGTTTTCACTTTATAAATATTATTTTACTAAAACGATTAGTCGGTGATTATGCTATATAGAATATTGAGTGGTTATCAAAGTGCTATAATACTAGGGAGTTTCATAATGAGGCCTTTTCGGATGGCGTATCGACGAGTTGTTGGATTTACGATTTAAAGTGTCCTAACTCCTCGTACGTCATGTCATGACCTCTTTAATTATGATAGCCCGAACGATAGTACGATGTAACAACATATGGTTTTATTCAAATGTTGTTAATTAAGTACTGTTGTACTTATACGGCCTTAATTTAAATAGGTTGCATTTATCGTCTTGCTCGTGGGAGGTGAAACAGTGACTGTTTATCTGTGATTATTTAAAGCTATCTGTACTCAAGGTGGAGTTAATAGCCCCACTTTTTTCAGTTTTACTGATTTGATATCATTTGGGTGGAAAACATGCTTGTTTATAATTGGACGCAAGTGTGAAAAAGTATTATATTGATTTTGTATTTGCCTAGTTGCGATAACCCTCATGAGCCCTTATTCATGAACTGTTAATTGCATAGATGTAGGTGTGAATTTTCATTATGTGAGCGCGAATGATATAAATAGATCTTTTGGATTAACCTCCCAGTTTGGGTGATTAGCTATCACTAGAACGAACGTTGACATGTCGACTTGGTGTGCGGCGACAACATCTGGTACGGGCAAATAACTACTATAAAATAGCAAATATAGGTTGAGCTTTCGGTGCATGAGCTTAAGTTTTTTATTTTTTTTTTTTTTTTTTTTTTTTTTTTTTTTTTTTTTTTTTTTATTTTTTTTTTTTTTTTTTATGTTTTTTTTTTTTTTTTTTTTTTTTTTTTTTTTTTTATTTTTTTTTTTTTTTTTTTTTTTTTTTTTTTTTTTTTTTTTTTTTTTTTTTTTTTTTTTTTTTTGTGCAACAATAATTGGTTTTGTGGTGGTTGCATCTGTTGTAACATCACGGGGAAAATCTTGCGGTCCTGCATAATTTAAATACATAAACCTATGAAATCACCAACAATTTTGTTGACGTTTTAAGCAATGTTTTCAGGAGGTCATTAGGCACGAGATGCCAGGGATGCTTTGGATTATGTTTTGCATTGTACTGTTAAAGACTTATGTGCATAATGTTTTGGGGAAATCTATGTTGTCTTTTGTAATATGAAACAAAGAACAAGTAAAGCTATAAGCTTTTGTAATATGTCTCTTATTTAAATCCAATGTATCCATCTAAACGACTTTTGTGTCGTTCTTATATATATCTTGTGTTGTTGATCTCAAAGTAACATGCCCCGGATCCATATTCCGCTGCGACCCATTTTGGGGGTGTTACAGATTGGTATCAAGAGCCAAGGTTATAGAGAACCAGGTCAAAATGTTTTTGCTGGACTATAACCATTTTCAAACATTGCATACATACAAAAGGGTTTTTACAGGGTATTCATATACAAATTATGGCATTAGTCGGTTAGGCTATATACATGCATAATTGATATACGTGTTTATAATATAACGTATATAAGGATGATGGTATTATATTAATATACTTATATAAGCTAAATTTTGATTTTAGAACAATTATGTCCAGATTCATGAGCCCTCTGCTGTTACATACCATAAGCATCTGAGGAGATTTTATCACATGGGGTCTCCAGGAGTCGACGGTTACCGGTTTTTGCGGACCACATCACCTGATTATGTGCCTGGCCTGAGGAGCCAGTAGCAGCACCACCTTCACCGATCTACATACTCTTTTGTTTCCGGAGCCTGTTTTCCGGAGTTTTACGGTGGTCGATGAGGATATTTTCACGGCTGAGGAGCAGCCACACTGCATGTGAGACTCACTACTCAACAGTCACGTTGGGTATATACAGAGTCCGCCCTGAGGAGGACCTAGAGGAGGATGCGAGGGAGGATCCAGCCGACTATCTGCGAAAAGAGGAGATGATGAATGATGATGAATTAGCTCTTGCCAAGCTGCAGCTGTTTGCTTATTCAGCTGACCAGGACACTCATACATTGCGTATAGCGTCACGGCTAGGATGTCCATTGAAAGCCCAGGACCGGTGCACGTTCCTCTCCGAGGAGTTACTGAAGAGAGTGATTAGGCCCTTATCCTTTTTTTACCCACCCCAATCACCTCTATCTCCTCATACTCATCTCCACTTCATCAGATACCCTCTCCACATTACCTTTATCATCACCACAACCCATTAGCCCTACTTATATCTGAGGGGTCTCTGGGATCCCGAGACTGCTGGGATAGACAGAGAGACGCCTACCTGTTCATGTAACTGAGATACCCGACGATGTGGGTTACGCTTCGTAAGAGGCTGTGTCGTACTACTCATGGTCCTAGATGCGAGGTCAGGACGAGTTTGGCAGCTGGTGCTGCTCGGGCAGTTTAGACCTTCCACAGCTGAGGCAGACACTTTATGGATTTCTGATTTGTTAGAGGCCGCTCCAGGACCGCCAGATGTTAGAGAGTTAGGCTCTATTGTATGTAGGGATAATGGGTGATCAATGTTGGAGCCATCAGGAGATAGCACCGACCATCCTAAAGGGGGTCAACAGAGAGTTATTGAGTTTGTCTTCTATGTTGACCAGGGATGAGATCATATATCTCAGCTATATTGATGCACAGGTATGACCGAGCTACTTAGAGCCCGAGTAACCGTTGGACTGTATAGGCCCTTCCACAGAAGCACTGACCTTTTGATTAGAGGAGGGAGGCCAGATTATCGCGTGTCGCTTGGGTACGGTCGAGGGATACCTGCGACCGGTACATTCTGAGGGCATGTCACTGCGGACTACGTCAATGGCTCTGCCGTCTGAGATCAGTGAGTTGCGGGCAGCAGACCAGAGGAGACAGACAGTGATTTCAGAGCTGCTGAAAACAGACTATCGGAGGCAGAGGCAGTTAGCAGAGACCCTAAAGATAGTGAAGAGCCTCAAGGCTCCAGATGACCGAGCTACGAGAACAGCAGGGACCTGACATAACGGATCCTGCAGTAGCCAGAGCTACCTGAGTGAGGCCGGTGCAGTTCTTTGATGGTGTTATGGCTGTTAGCTACTGTACAGTCTGGTTAAGGTATTATGGGTTATTCAAGCTAGCAGGACTCGTATAGATCTTTTGTTTAGTCTTGCTACTCTTGTATAGATTTTTTTGCTACTTTGTTTAGAATCTTTGTTCATGTATCGGCTTACTTTGTACATCCTACTAAATTTACGAGTATATTCGGCTAGTATTGGCTTTAGGTTATTTGTTCTTGAACATAAGTGTTGTGATTCGTTTGTATTTAACCTAATCATGTATTATTTTCCCAAGGTATATATGAAAAGGTTGTATTATGTTTATATGAAATCGATTTTATTGTGAATGAATGTCGATTGTAATTTCAATACTGTTGTGTTTTTCTCATGTGTTGTGATCTCATTTTATTCATATGTATTACATCGGGGTTATGGTTAAGATTTTTGGAAAATCTAATGGTGTTATGTGTTCTTGTGATTTAAGAAAATGGCGCCAAGAGGAAGGCCCACAAGAACCACGAGGGCAAGGCCAGTCACCGCAAATCCCCCACCAGTCACCACAACTCCCCCACCGGTCACAGACCTCTACTACACCACTTCGGTCCACCAATGCCAACGCAGGCCATGATCGGTCGAGGTGTCACTGCTGTGTTGGCAGCACGTGCTACGACCCGAAATGGTGACGATAGCCATACCTCGGGAACAGGGGTAAGAAGGAATGAATGCACCATTCGGGAGTGCACCTATCAAGACTTCATGAAATGTCAACCCTTATTCTTCAAGGGTACAGAAGGAGTGGTCAGCTTGACCCAGTGGTTTGAGAGGATGGAAACCGTATTTCGCATAAGTAACTGCACTATGGAGAATCAAGTGAAGTTTGCCACTTGTACTCTTATGGGAACTGCTCTAACATGGTGGAACTCACATGCTAGGACAGTGACTAATGATGTTGGCATATGCAATGACGTGGTCTGACTTGAAGAAGAAGATGACAACTAAATATTGTCCGAGGAATGAAATCAAGAAGATTGAGGTAGAGTTGGTGTGAACCTAAATGACCCCCCTACAATAGGCACGATGTGGTAGGCCTACAACCAACGATTTAAGGAGCTGCGCATTGCAGGAGTGAACAGGATGTTCCTGAATGTGAATGTCAAATTGAAAGATTTGTCGGGGGGATTGCCCGACTCGATTTATTCAAGTGTTGTGGCATCGAAGCCAAAGACCATGCAGGAGGCTATTGAGATGGCAACTGACTTGATGGATAGGAGGATTAACACTTTGGCTGAGAGACAGACAGAAAACAAGAGGAAGTTTGAAGACGCTCCTCGAAATAACCAAACCCAACAACCAAACAAAAGGCAGAACTCAGGCAGGGCTTATGCTGCCGGGAACGGTGACAGGAAACCGTATGAGGGGGCTAAACCGCGATGTCCCAAGTGTAACTTCAACCATTACGGTCCTTGTACACTCCATGCATAATGAAAGGATAAGCCTGACCACATGGCCAAGGATGTAGGAGTCGGCCTGTGTCTGCAAACAAACAACAAACGCAACTCAATAACAACAACAACCGTAACAACAACAACCAAAGAGCCCAAGGGGCAAATACCAATGCCATCGTTTGCTTTGAGTGTGGGGCTCCAGGCCACTTCAGGAGCAACTGCCCCCAGTGGAAGAACAAGAATCAGGGAAATGGTAACGGTGTAGCCAGGGCTTATGCAGTGGGAGTTGCAGGGCAAAACCCAGACAACAACGTTGTGACGGGTACGTTTCTCCTAAACAACCGTTGTGCTTCCATTTTTATTGATCTCGGTGCAGATGAACGTTTCGTGTCTATTCAATTTGTGCTTGATTAATTTAGCCCCCACTACACTTTGATCATGGTTATAATGTTGAATTTGCTGATGGTAGGTAATATGGGTAAATACGGTTATTATTAGGTTGCTCGTTAATTTTTTGAAACATCCGTTTTCACGTCGAACCTAATTGCCTGTTGAAATGGGTACTTATGACGTCATAATTGGCATGGACTGGTTGACGAAATACCAAGCCGTTATTGACAGTGCTAGAAAAAATCGTTCGTATTCCCTTTGGGAGCGAAATCTTAATTTTTCATGGAGACGGAAGTAGAAATAAACGCGGGACTCGATTAAACATCGTCTCGTGCACCAAGGCCCAGAAGTATCTGCTACAAGGATGTCACATCTTTTTGGCACATATTACCGTCAAGGAGACTGGAGACAAGTCCGAAGAAGAAGCAACTGGAGATGTACCGATCGTCAAAAAATTTTCCCGGAGTATTCCGAAACGGACTTTGCCAGTCTTCACACCTACCAGACAAGTGGATTTAAATCGATCCTAGTACCCGGTGTGCACCTGTAGCACGGGCACCTTATCGATTGGCCCTATCAGAAATGAAAGAATTGGCGGATCAACTACAAGAGATTTCCGACAAAGCTTTATAAGACCTAGTTCGTCACCATGAGGAGTCAGTTTATTCGTCAAGAAGAAGATGGATCATACGGATGTGCATAGATATCGGGAACTATAACAAACTAACGGTGAAGTACCAGTTATCCGCTACAAGGAATCGATGTCTTATTCGATCAACGTTCAAGGGTCTGTGTGTTTATTCAAAAATCGACCTAAAGGTCAGGTTTATCACCAATTGAAGGTTCTGAGTAGAAGACGTCTCGAAGACTTCCTCAGAACTCGATATGGACATTATGAATTCCAAGTCATGCCATTTGGTTTGACCAACGCACCTGCTGTGTTTATGGACCTCATGAACCGAGTGTGCAAACCTTATCTGGACAAATTCGTAATTGTCTTTATTGACGATATTTTGATCTATTCCAAGAGCAAGCAAGAGCACGAAGAGCATCTGAAGATAATATTGGAGTTGTTAAAGAAAGAGGAGTTGTATGCAAAATTTTCCAAATGTGAATTTTGGATTCCCAAAGTACAGTTCCTCGGTCACGTGATTGATAATAAAGGCATTCACGTAGATCCAGCCAAGATCGAATCCGTTAAGAATTGGGACATCTCCTAAGACACCAACGAGATTAGTCGTCTTTTAGGTCTTGCTGGGTATTATCGGCGATTCATTGAAGGGTTTTCAAAGATCGCCAAACCAATGACCAAGCTCACTCAAAAGAAGGTCAAGTTTGAGTGGGGTGACAAACAAGAAGCAGCGTTCCAGTTATTGAAGCAGAAGTTGTGTAGTGCACCAATTCTGGCTTTACCCGAAGGAAGTGAAGATTTTATCGTATACTGCGATGCTTCAAAGAAGGGTTTGGGCGCTGTGTTGATGCAAAGGGAAAAGGTTATTTCTTATGCATCACGCCAGTTAAAGATCCATGAGAAGAACTATACTACTCATGATCTGGAACTTGGAGCAGTAGTGTTCGCTCTAAAAATTTGGAGGCACTATCTGTATGGTACCAAGTGTACGCTGTTCACGGATCATAAGAGTTTACAGCATATTCTTAATCAAAAGGAATTGAACATGCGACAACGCCGATGGTTAGAGTTGCTTAGTGATTACGATTGCGATATTCGTTATCACCCAGGGAAGGCAAATGTCGTTGCTGATGCTTTGAGCAGGAAAGAACGGGAACCACCGTTAAGAGTTCGAGCTTTAGTCATGACTATTGGCTTGGTTCCTAACCAAATCTTGAACGCTCGAGGACTGAAGCACGGAAACCAGAGAACATCAAGAATGAGGATGTTGGAGGTATGCTGATTGAAAATGCTAAATATCCAGAGGCAATTAGAACGGAAAAGTAAGAAACCTGTTTGGCTGGATCCCTATGCCTTAATGGCAGAGTGGTTACCTTGTTATGGCTGATTTAGCGGGGACTGTGATCGATGCACGGTCCCAACAAATCAAAGTATTCTATCCATCCAGGTTCCGAGAAAATGTACCAAGACGTAAAGAAGCTATATTGGTGGCCCAATATGAAAGCTGATATCGCCACCTATGTTAGCAAGTGCTTGACCTGTGCTAAGGTCAAGCTGAATCAGAGGACAATCGGTTTGTTCGTACAAACCGAGATACCTACATGGAAGTGGGACATTATCACGATGGATTTGTCACAAGGTTTCCTAGTAATACACAAGGGTATGACACCATTGGGTAATTGTTGACCGTTCTTACAAAAATCCAGCAATCTTTATACCATGAAGAAAACTGACCTCTGGAGAAGCTAGCAAGATTGTACTGAAGGTAAGTAGTAAACAGGCATGAATTCACCGTTCTCGATTATTGTGATCGTGGAACCCTACGGTTTGCATCGAATTTCTGGAGGTCACTTCAGAAGGCTTGGGTTACAAGTTTAGCTATGAGTAACGGAAATATCATCCACAATGACGGAACAAAGCGAGAAGGACCATTCAAACGCTCGAAGTATATGCTTAGAGATTGTGTGATCGACTATTAGAAATGGTTGGGTGTAAACATTTGCCATTGGTGAGTTTCATACAATAACAGTTATCATGCTAGCTATTTAGGCTGCACCCTTTGACGGCAATCTTTATGGTAGTCCCACAACTCGTCACGATCGCCTGTCCTTGTCCTCGGCGCCGCACTGACGCGTTGTTATGAGAAAAATGGTTCGGGGCTTAGACAACTTCTTGTCTGTGGAAGAAATAATGCACTGAAACGTACACTAAGTCTCTGGGTAAAGACCGGGTTACAGTCTGAAATAACTGCAAACCATCTAATTTTTTTTTTAAATACAATATACAGGATACAATTGTGAAACACTTGGTTACTCGGAGACAGACTCATCCTATAGTTCCTTCAGAGTCTCTGGTGACATATGTTTAACTCCAAGCAGTGGGAGTAGTGTGGCGAAGCGCTCTCTTGGTAATGCCTTCGTAAAGATGTCAGCCAGTTGGTATTTTGTCTCCACGAAATACAACTCAATAACTTTCCTTTCAACCTGCTCTTTGATAAAGTGGTGACGTATATCAATGTGCTTGGATCGCGAGTGTTAAAACAATATTACAGCATAGGAGCATTAGCATTTGATTGGTCACAATACATCAGATTTTGTTGAACGCTAATTCCATAGTCTGCGAAGTTTTAACGATCTAGAGGATTTGAGCACATCCTCCTTATAGGGCGATCTATTGGCTTCTTATAACACCTCGTATTTTAGGTCATTGTATGAAATTATGTAAATCATAATTTATTTTTAGGGTTTTACGCGTTTGCTCTTAAACCGTAAACGTTAAGTTAAAATGCGTAAAACTGAAAAATGATATACAATGTAAACCGGCATTAAATGATTAATGTTTGCATCAAAGAGTGTTATATGATTATTATGAGAATAATTAATAACTTTGTTCATCTTATTTTTATACGGACTACGTAAATGATTACGTTTCATAATAAATTTCGTTTAGGCATACCGGAAGTTCTAAAAAACCTAACCACGCCTAAACAAATTACCCACGATTATACCCAATACTCAAAAGAATAATTATAACATACATAATATATACATAATGCCAAAATTTTCGGGTGAGACCAAGTCTTTCCATGTATAAATAATTTCTAGATATGTCAATAAAGTAACTCTTACCTCCTTTTACCAAATTGACTTGTTTACTAAACTTGGGTTAGAAGTAAACCATGGTTAGGTTATCAGATATTTTTAACTATATATAGGCTTTTGCATGCATGAGTAAGTTGCATACTCTTTATACTTAACATAAACTTCATTTTTCTTCTCTCGTTTAATCCGCAAATCCTTTTAATATTTTTTTTCTTTTTTTTTTTATATAATTTTTTTTTTCTTTTTTAAAATATTTTTTTTAAATTTAATTTTTTGGTTTTGTATTTTATAATTTCTCTTTTTTTTTTTCTATTTTTTTTTAGTCTCTTTTTTTTTTTTCCTCTTTTTTTTCTTTTTTTTTTTTTTTAAAAACAAAAAAAAATTTTTTAAAAAAAATTTTTTTCCTTTTTAATTTTTTTCTTTTAATTAAATTTAAAATGGCAACATTTAGCCACCAAACAAAATCCATAACTTGATTTTCTAAGATTATACAACCCTATACACAACATACTTAAGGTATTCTAAGGTGTTTGCAAGCTTTGGTTCATCATTTGCAAGTAATAAGAAGAAAAAGGAAAGATTAGGGTTTTGGAAACCTAATCTAGGGTTATAAGCTTGGAAGCTTTGTTTTTGAATCTAAACACGGGTTTAGAACTTATTTCACATCTCTTACATCATTACTAAGGTTTTCTTAAATCCTTTATACTTTTATTTCTTATAATTTTATGTGTTACATGTTATATATAGCCATAATCACCACTAATGACTTTTGAATATGTAAAATGAGTTTTTATTTGAGTTTATCAATTTATACACTTATTCTTATGTCATATGATCCTATATATCATGGAAAAGTAAAAATAAAAGTATGTTAACTTATGGATTAAGTATAAACATGTTTAGGCTAATTAGGGTTTTATAATGTTTCTTAAACTTTTCATATGAAAATAATGAAAGTAAAAGGGTTAAACTTGTTACAATGAAATTATAAGGACTAGGGATGATATTGAACCTTATTATAAGTACCACAAGTGTCAAATGTATTTTTAAGAGTTTATATAGTAAACTACTAAGTAAATAATACATAAAAACAAGTTTTTATAAAGTTATACACTTAAATACTTAGGGGCTGTTTTAATTCGAATCTTAGGCAGTAGCTTTTGATATTTTAGAGTTATAATACGCCTCATGACGATTCCATAATGATAAGAAACTTGAAAAACCGATCTATAACGAAAAAGATACGTTAAAAACGAGTTTACGACTATAAATACTTTTATAAAACTATTTTTATAAAAAGTTACTATTCATTACAGCAACTTTGAGTTTAAAACATCTAAAATATGATATAACTTTTGATTACGAGATCGTACACGCAAGAATCGTTCAAAACGGAACTATAACGAGTAAATTACGACATTTTCGATAATTAAAGTTTATAAAAGTAATTTTATAAACTATGAACAGTAAAAATCACTATTCATCAGTGAATTTATCTTTATAAAATATAATACCTCTTTTAATAACAAAAACGTACTCGAAAGAATCACTAAAATCGGGATTAAAACGAATAAGTTATTACGATTACAAGTTTACGCTAATTAAAGCCTAAAACGACAAATGAGCTGTCATGAACAGTAATTTTACTATTCATCGCAGAATCTTAAAAACTTGAAAATGTAATATTTTGATCGCTCGTCTTACTACGAAGACGTGGACGTAAGAAACGCGAGCAACGGGCTTAAAACGACCAAACTAGGTCATTTTTACGAAAAGTATATTTATAAACGTTTTCACTTTATAAATATTATTTTACTAAAACGATTAGTCGGTGATTATGCTATATAGAATATTGAGTGGTTATCAAAGTGCTATATTACTAGGGAGTTTCATAATGAGGCCTCTTCGGATGGCGTATCGATGAGTTGTTGGATTTACGATTTAAAGTGTCCTAAACTCCTCGTACGTCATGTCATGACCTCTTTATTTATGATAGCCCGAACGATAGTACGATGTAACAACTATAAGATTTTATTCAAATGTTGTTAATTAAAGTACTGTGTACTTATACAGCCTTAATTTAAATAGGTTGCATTTATCGTCTTGTGTGACGTTTTATCTGAGATTAATTGAGCTATCTGTACTCAAGGTGAGTTCATAGCCCCACTTTTACAGTTTTACTGATTTGATATTATTTGGGGTGGAAACATGCTTGTTTTATAAATTGGACGCAAGTGTTGAAAGTATATTGATTATGTGTTGCCTAAGTAGCGATAACCCTCCTGAGCCCATTATTCATGAACTGTTAATTGCATAGATGTAGTTGTGAATTACATTATGTGAGCGCGAATGATATAAATAGATCTATTGGGATTAACCTCCCCGTTTGGGTGATTAGCTATCACTAGGAACGAACGTTGACCATGTCGGACTTGGATGTTGCGGGTTACAACATCTGTACGGGCAAATAACTGCTATAATAGCAAATATAGGTTGAGCTTCGGTGTCATGAGCTTAGTGCAACAATAATCTGGTTTTGTGATTGTTGGCATCTGTTGTAACATCACTGGAAAATCTTGCGGTCCTGCATAATTTAAATACATAAACCTATGAAATCACCAACAATTTTGTTGACGTTTTAAGCAATGTTTGGAGGTCACTTTAGGCACGAGATGCCAAGGATGCATTGGATTGTGTTTTGGATTGCACTGTTAAAGATATGTGTGCATCATGTTTTGGGATATCAATGTTATCTTTTGTAATAATAAACAAAGAACAAGTAAAGCCATAAGCTTTTGTAACATGTCTTTTATTTAATCAATCTGTATCAGTTTAAAGGTATTTCGGTGTCGTTTCCTTTCTATATTTCTTGTGTATGTTGTTCTCAAAGTTATCATTGCACCGGTGACATTATTCTGCTGCGACCCATTTAGGGGTGTTTCTGTTTGGTAGCAGAGCCAAGGTTATAGTGTTGACTGGTATTTCATGGTTTTGCGGGTCGTTTATCATTTGTAATACTTTGATTTCATGTACTTTTTGGGCAAGGGGGGGGGTCTATGTCAGGGGGGAGGGATAAACCAACACTTTTTTTTTTTTTTTTTTTCAAATGACACCAAACAACTTTTTTTTTTTTTTTTTTTTTTTTTTTTTTACGGGGTATTATTTCATATAACAAATTATGCATTTGTCGGTTAGGCTATATACATGCATTTAATGATATACGTGTATATAATTTTATTACGTATTTAGGATGATAGATCTTATTTTAATATATTATATAAGTAAATTTTTTGATTTCAGATACTATCATGTCAGGATTCAATTGAGCACTCTACACGGTTACATACACTATCAGTATTCTTGATGGACGATTTTAGATATGGGGTCACCGAACAATCCTTAATCGATTGTTACCTATTTTTGTTGGTCCCCATCGCGGACTACATACCTGGCCCTGAGGGACCTCCATCACCAGATTACATGCCTGGCCCTGAGGAGCCAGAGCAGGCACCACCTTCATCCTATTTACCATACATTTGTTCAGAGCCTGTTTACCGGAGGGAGTTCTTACCAGTGACGATGAAGGTTTTCCCGGCTGAGGGGAGCAGCCCACTACTGCCTGCTGACTCACCTACTTATCAGTCACCATGAGTCATATAACGGAGTCCGACCCTGAGAGAGGATCCTTTGGGGAGGATGAGATGGTGGATCCTTGAGGAGGATCAAGCCCGTCTATCTGTGACAGAGGAGATGATCGATGATGATGCAGAGGATGAGCACTTAGCTCCTGCCGAGCACATGCAGCTGTTTTATTTCAGCTTACAGGACCCTTAACATTGCATTATTGGTCGCGGCTAGGATGTCAATCCGAACCAAAGCGCCGAACCGTTCCTCTCGAGGTAGTTGGTGATGAGAGTATTAGACCTACCTACTCCCCACCATCACCTCTCTCTCCATACTCATCACTACTTCCTCAGATACCCTCTCCGCCATTACCTATACCCCAACAACCACACTCTATCCCAACTTATGATTGTGGGATCTCTAGGATCCGAGCTTCTTGGGATTAGGACAGGAGAGATGCAATACCATCTCCGATTCATGAGGACTGAGATTCCTGAGTGTGGTTACCGTTCGTTGAGGCCTTTCTGTGTCTTACTACTCCTGGTCGGAGGCCGAGGAGGTCGGGGAGAGTTCGCGCAGCTGGTGCTGATCGGGGCGTTTGGGACCTACCACAGCTGGGCAGACCTTATGGATTACTGTATGTTTGACGGTGCTCCAGGAGCGGGGATTGTCTAGAGAGTTACAATGTGGTATTGGGATACATGGATGGAATGACCTTGTTGGAGCCATCCAGGAGATAGCACCGACCACCCTAGAGGGGGTCAACCAGAGAGTTATTGAGTTGTCTTCTACTATTGACCAAGAGGACGAGATCATATATTCTCAGCTGGATGATGCACGGTATGACCGAGCTCTACTTAGAGCCCGAGTCAACAGGTTGGACAGTGATAGGCCCTTCCACAGACGCACTGCCCTTCTGATAGAGGAGGAGGCCAGATTATCATAGTGCCGTTGGGCACGGTTTAGTCGATGGAGCCTGAGATCAGACATTCTGGAGGGCATGTTCACGCGGGACTACGGTCATGGCCTAGCAGTCTGAGATCTACTGAGTTACAGGCAGCAGACCGTAGGAGGCAGGCGGTGATTACAGATCTGCTGAAAGCAGACTATCGGAGGCAGAGGCAGTTAGTAGAGACCCTAAAGATAGTGAAAGAGCCTAAGGCCTCAGATGACCGAGAGACAGAGACAGCAGGGACCTCGAGGATCCTGCAGAGACAGCAGCTTACCAGAGGAGGCTGGTAGCAGTTTCTTGACGGAGTTTTGGCGGTAGCTACTGTACAGTCTTGTTAAGGACTTATGGGTTATTCAAGCTAGCAGAGTGTATGATCTTTTTTTAATCTAGCTACTCTGTATAGATTTTTTTTTTCTAGCTACTCTGTTTAGATCTTTTGTTCATGTATCGGCTATTTTGTACAGCCTACTAAGTATTACGAGTATATCTCGGCTAGTATGGCTTTAGGTTTTTTTTGTCTTTTGTAACTAAGTGTTGTGATCAATTTGTATTTAAAACCCAAATCATGTATTATTTTCCCAAAGTTATATATGAAAGCGTTGGATTATGTTTTTATATGAAATCGAATTTATTGTGAACTATGAATGTCGATTTGTGTAATTTCACTTCTGTTGTGTATTTCACCATGTGTTGTGATCTCGTTTTATTCATTATGTTTACATCGGGTTTTATGGTTAGATTTTTGCAAATCTAACTGGTGTGATGTTTTCTTCGTGATTTAAGAAATGGCACCAGAGGAAGGCAACAAGAACAACGAGGTCAAGGCCAGTTCACCGCGGATCCCCCCACCAGTCACCACAATCCCCAACCAGTCACAGACCCTACTACTCACCACTTCGGTCATCGGTGCCCAAACTTCAGGCCATGATGACGAGGGTGTCACTTGTTTTGTGTTCGGCAGTACGTGCCTACGACCACGAAATGGTTGTAGATTAGCCATACCTCGGGACAGGGAGGTTAAAGAAGGAAAA
>BQNB010020909.1:0-35000 GCA_026074375.1 Tanacetum coccineum | reverse complement strand
TTCGCTCTAAAGATTTTGGAGGCATCTATCGTATGGTACCAAGTTACGTGTTTTCGAACATAAGAGTTTTATAGCTATTCTTAATCAGAGGATTTAAACATAAAAACAACGCCGAGGTTAGAGTTTGCTTTAGTGATTATAGATTGCGATACTTCGTTAGTCACCCCAGAGGAAGGGCAAATGTCTTTGCTGATTTGCTTATGAGGCAGGAAAGAACGAGGTAACCACTGTAAGAGTTCGAGCTTTAGATCATGACTATTGGCTCGTTTCTTTCCTAAGCAAATCTTGAATGCTCAGACAGAAGCACGGAAAGCCAGAAAAACATCAAGAGTGAGGAAGTTGGAGGTATGCTGATTGAAAATTGCCTAAATATCAGAAGGCAATTAGAAGAAAAGTTGAACCTCGTACTGCTGGAACCCTAACCTCAATGCAAAGGAGTTGGTTACCTTTTATGGCGATTTGGACTGGATCATGCACGAGTCCCACAAATCGAAGTATCTAATCCATCCAGTGTTTTCCGACAAAATGTAGCAATATGTAAAGAAGCTATATTAGTGGCCCAATATGAAAGCTGACATCGCCACCTATGTTAGCAAGTGCTTGACCTGTGCTAAGGTCAAGGCCGAACATCAGAGACAATCGGGTTTGTTGGTACAACCCGAGATACCTCAATGGAAGTGGGGACAAATATCACGAATGGATTTTTGTTCCACAAGCTTCCTAGATCCATTACAAGGGTAGGACACCATTTAGGGGGGGGGGTATCGTTGACCGTCTTACAAAGTCCGCAATCTTTATACCCATGAAAGAAACTGACCCTCTGGAGAAACTAGCGAGAATGTACCTAAAGGAAGTAGTAACAAGGCATGAAATACCGGTCTCGATTATCTGTGATCGTGACCCTAGGTTTCGCATCAAATTTCTGGAGGTCAACTTCAGAAAGCTTTGGGTACAATATAGATATTGAGTACGGCCAATATCAACCGCATAACTGACGGACAAAGCGAGAGAACCATTCAAACTCTTCTAAGATATCTTAGAGCTTGTGTGATCGACTTTGAAATGGGGGTTTTTTTTTTTTAATGTTGGGTTAAAATTGCATTAGTCGAGTTTTCATACAATAACAGTTATCATGCTAGCATTAAGGCTGCACCCTTTGAGGCACTTTACGGTAGAAAATGTCGTTCGCCTGTTTGTTGGGCTGAGGTTGGAGAAGTTCAACTCACCGGTCCAGAGATAGTACAAGAGACGACTGAGAAAATCATTCAAGTTAAGCAAAGGATGCAAGCCGCTCGTGATAGGCAAAAGAGCTACGCTGATTTGAAGCATAAGCCGATGGAGTTTGAGGTTGGAGATAAAGTGATTGCTCAAGTATCGCTTGGAGAAGGGGTAGTACGTTTTGGCAAACGAGGGAAATTAAATCCCAGGTTTGTTGGACCTTTCAAGATAATAAAAAGGGTTGGAGACGTTGCATACAAACTCGAGCTTCCTGAGGAGCTGAGCAGAGTTCATAATACATTTCACGTGTCCAACTTAAAGAAGTGTCATGCCGACGAACCCTTAGCCGTTCCGTTGGACGGACTTCATTTTGATGACAAGCTTTAGTTTGTCGAGGAACCTATAGAGATCACAGATCGTGAAGTTAAACAGTTGAAGCGAAGCCGTATCCCATTAGTCAAGGTTCGATGGAACTCCAAGAGAGGTCCTGAGTTTACATGGGAATGTGAAGATCAATTCAGGAAGAAATATCCACACCTCTTCACCAAGACTGCACCGTCGTCAAGTGTTGTGTGATAAGCCTTGAGGACAAGGCTCTTTTAACGGGAAGACTATAACAACCATCGTGTTTTAGGACATATGTATGACATTAGTAATTTTTACAATTTATTTAGGGTTTTACTGCGTTTGCTTCCTAAACCGTAAACCTAAGTTAAATCGCTAAACTAAAATGATCAATTCAATGTAAAACGGGCATTAAACGATTAAATGTTTTACATCAAGCAAGTGTTTATAATGATTATTAAAAGATAATTAATGACTTTGTTCATCTTATTTTTCTGGCTTACGTAAAATTATGCTTACGTTTCCACGATAAAACCGCGTTTCGGCATACCCGGAAGCACCAAAACCTAACTACGCTTAACGAATACTCCACGATTACACTCAATACCCAAAATAATATATATAACATCACATTATGTATATTGTGCAGAAAATTGTGAGGACAGGACCAATAAATAACAACTTGCAAAATATCAGATATTTAAGAAATATCTAGGTAACAAACTCTTACACACCCATAATCAACTGACTTCTTTAACCATGGTGCTAGTGTTAGAAAGTAACCATGGTTAAGTTAATAAGATATTTTTACTATAAATACACTTGAATGCATAAGTAAACTTTACATAAACTCTTTACATAGAAAAATTAATTTTCTTCCTCTTTTCTAAGCTCCAAAACCCACGGCTCAAATAACAAACATAATCAAACCATACAAAATTTTTCTACAATCCATACAACCCTTTACACATCAATCCTAAGGTATACTAAGGTGTTTGCAAGCATTGGTTTTGGTCCATTAGCAAGTATTAAGGAAGAAAAAGGAAAGATTAGGGTTTCAAACCTAATCTAGGGTTTAGTAACTTGTAAGCTTGGTTTTAGAATCTAAACAAGGTTTAGAACTCGTTTCTCATCTCATACATTATCACTACGGGCCTTCCTAATTCCTTTATACTTTATTTCTATGATTTTATGTGATATAAGTTAAATAAGGCTATCATCACCACTAAGGACTTGTTTAATATCAAAATGAGGAGTTATTATTTATGTTTAAGATTTTATGCACTTATTCTTATGCTCATATGGCAAATATATCATAAGAAATGGATCATAAATAGGTTTGACAGTTGTTTAAGTATAAACATTTTAAGTGTATAATTAGGGTTTTAAATTGTTACTTAATATACTTACATAGGAAAATATGGAAAGTAAAATTGTTAAACTTGTTAATCATGAACAAAGTGAAAAATTAATTATGGACTAATTCACATTAATATAATATCACATATGTTAGCATATAGTTATTAAGTTTGTTTAAAGTAAAAACTACTAATTAAATAATACATAAAACAATTTTTAAACTCATTTTGGAAAAATAATATCTATGGGCTGTTTTGTAAATTCGAAAATTATACCATATGTTATATGTTTAAAAATACTACATGTCACAAGGATCGATGGGTCATAAAGAACTCGAAAAACCGATTAATAACGAAGAAGATACGCCATTTACAAGTTTAAGATAGTTAATACTTTTATAAAACTATTTTTATAAAATTTACTATTCATTACAGCAACTTTCATTTTTAAAACATCTAATATATGATATAACTTTTAATTACGAGATCGTACTCGAAAGAATCGCTAAAAACGGAACTATAACGAATAAACTACGACATTTTCGATAATTAAAGTTTATAAAAGTAATTTTATAAACTATGAACAGTAAAAGTACTATTCATCAGCGGACCCAACTTTATAAAATATAATACCTCTTTTAATAACAAAGACGTACTCGAAGGAATCACTAAAATCGGGATTAAAACGAATAAGTTATTACGATTACAAGTTTACGCTAATTAAAACTAAAAACGACAAACGAGCTGTTGTGAATAGTAAAAACACTATTCATCGCAGAAAATCAAAAACTTGAAAATGTAATATTTTGATCACTCGTCTTACTACGAAGACGTGGAAGTAAGAAACGCGAGCAACATGCTTAAAACGACCAAATTAGGTCATTTTTACGAAAAGTATATTTATAAACGTTTTCACTTTATAAATATTATTTTACTAAAACGATTAGTCGGTGATTATGCTATATAGAATATTGAGTGGTTATCAAAGTGCTATAATACTAGGGAGTTTCATAATGAGGCCTCTTCGGATGGCGTATCGACGAGTTGTTGGATTTACGATTTAAAGTGTCCTAACTCCTCGTACTTCATGTCATGACCTCTTTAATTATGATAGCCCGAACGATAGTACGATGTAACAACTATAAGATTATATTCAATGTTATTAATTGAAGTAATTAGTATTTATACGGCCTTAATTTAAATAGGTTGCATTTATCGTGTTGCGTGACGTTTTATCTGTGATTATTTGGACTATCTGTAACTCACAGGTGATTCATAGCCCCATACACTTTTTACATTATTTACTGATTTACACATTATAGTTGAGAACAGCTTTGTTTTATAAATTGACGCAAGTTTTTTAAAGGTATATTGATTATGTGTTTGCTAAGTAGGCGATAACCCCCTTGAGCCCATTAACATGGAACTGTCAATTGCATAGATGTAGTTGTGTTAATTACATTTATAGGTGAGCGCGAATGTTATAAATAGATCTATTAGGATTAACCTCCCCGTTTGGGTGATTAGCTATCACCGGGAACGAACGCTTACCAGTCGGACTTGGATGTTTTCGGTTACACCATCTGTAACGGGCAAAATAACTGCGAAATAGCAAATACAGGTTAGCTTCGGTGTCATGAGCTTAGTGCAACAGAAATCAGGTTTTGTGATGTTGGCATAATGTTGTAACATCACGGGAAAGTCTTGCGGTCCTGCATATTTTAAATACATAAACCTATGAATTCACCAACATTTTTGTTGACGTTTTAAGCAATGTTTCTTCAGGGAGTTTCAATAGGCACGAGGTGCCAAGATGCATTGATATGTTTTGGATTGCACTGTTAAAGATTTATGTGGCACATGTTTTGGGAAATCTACTGTTATGCTTTTATTTTTTTTATTTTTATTTTAATAATAAACAGAGAACAAGTAAAGCCTATAAAGCTGTTTTGTAATATGTCTTTTTTATTTAAACTCCCAATGTATCAATCTAACGACTTTTGTCGATCTTATATATACTTGTGCAGTTGATCTTGAAGTAGCCCACGCGCACGGCCCCGATCCTTATTCCGCTGCACCCATTTTGGGGGTGTTACACACCAGTCAATAAAATATATCAACTGAAGTAATATCATTAATAAGTCCCGAACCATAGAATCAAGAAACTTGCCTTTTTTGTCACTTCGAGTTACGGTTCACTTTTGAAAGTTAAACAAACTCAAAGAGGGTATAAGGAGGCCGTTCCAAATCAACCTCTAAACGACCCTAAAGGAGAATGTTTTATACTTCGCGCTTTCCTACTCCTCCGCTCCTTTGTGCCTTTTTCTTTTAGAGAGTTACCGAGAAGCTTGTTGATTATTAGGTTTAAGTGTCTTATCTCATTGTCCGTTATTGTGAATCAATTGTTGAAAAACCAAAAAAAAATAGTATAAATTTTCTTTTTATATTTAGTGCATGCCGCACTCGGTTTCTCAAATCCTTAATCTAACCGTCAACAACAACAATCCATAACTTTTTTGAACCATTTATCTTGAGGAACCTATGATAATCCAGCTCCTCCCGTATAATAGCCGATAATGTACTATGGCGCAATTGCTGAAGCACCCCCCGAGGGTTAACCGAAGATGCAACGTTGTTCCCTTATAATACAGTGGACAACTTTGAGCTTAAGCACGGTTTGCTTACCCTCGTTCAAAACAAATAATTTTTTGGACATGACAAAGAAGACCCTCATGCTCACATTCGATATTTCAACAAGATCACTTCTACGATGAAGTTCCCGAACGTCCCGAGTACGTCGGTTAAGCTTATGCTTTTCCTATTTTCCCTCGAGGGTGCCGCCCGGATTTGGCTTGAAAAAGAACCCCCTCGATCGATTCTTACATGGGATGATCTTGTTTTGAAATTCATCAACAAATTCTTCCCTCCTTCTAAAACAACAAATCTTCGAAATGAAATCACGAGATTTCAACAACGATTTGATGAAACTTTTTATGAGGCATGGGACCGATTCAATGATCTTCTTCGGGCATGCCCACATCATGGATTTTTGGAATTACATCAACTCGATACTTTCTATAATGCTTTGAACTCTAATGATCAAGATTCGTTGAATTCCGCCGCGGGTGGTAACTTTTTGGATAAAATGCCCCGTGATTGCCTAAGAATCATTGAGAGCAAATCCAAAGTTCGTAATTCACGTAACAAACCGGTTGTTGCCAAAGTGAGTTCGAGCTCTTCTACCCCCGGTATTTCTCCTGATGTTGCCGAACTTAAAGATATGGTGAAAGCTTTACTTCTCGATAAGAAAAACCAAACCCAAGCTCCCGCTCCCGTAAAAGCGGTCGAGGAAAGTTGTGTTACTTGTGGTGGTGCTCATTCTTACTGAAATTGTCCCGCCACCGATGGCAACGTTTATCGTGACAATATTCAAGAGTATGTTTCCCAAGCCGCCGCAGCTAATTTCAATCAAGGAAATACCGGTTACCGAGCCCATGTTACTGAGCCCCGATGGCTAATCAAAATTAGACCTCCCGTTCTAAACCTAGGGAAATAACAAGAATCGTTTATAAACATAACAGAGGGAATAATTAACAACCAAAGCCACTAATTTATCGACCACTGATTAATTCAACCCCGGTTTCACCAAGATCACCTTTACAAGCTTCCGGCTCCGCTCAAACACAAGGTGTGACAAAGACCGATTTTGATGCTACGTAACGGCTAATGATGCGGGTTATGAGAAACATGCAAGACCTAAACAAAAACTTTGCAAAAATCAAATGCCATTTTACGGAATGCTTTCCAAAATTTGTGAATTTCCAATACGCTTCTACTTCAGGTTCAGGGACCATTCCTAGTAATACCATTACTAACTCGAAGGTAGATTTGAAGGGTATTACCACCCGAAGCGGTGTTGCTTATCAAGGACCCACAAATCCTACTACTTCTTCTCCTCCTAAAGTAGTGGAACGTGAAACCGAGGTAAAAAAGGACACGGTGCCTCTTACTAATAACGGAAGTACCAAAGACGTCCAACCTCCGGTTTTCCAAGTTCAACCTCAAGTACCAAATTCTGAGCTGTTGTTGCTCCCGTTAGTGCTCCCGATTGCCTAACAGAATTCATCACAATTCCATATCGTTCAAGGTCGTAATGATGAAAGACGCCCGTAAAAAAGCTAACGGATCCAAAATTGTGAAATTCTATGAAAATTTCTTTAAAGATTTGAGGTCGAAATATAGCCTCTCGGATGCTTTGTTTCTTTATCGCAAAAATTTGCCATCGATCTTAATGAATTTAATTGGGAACAAAGAAAAAATTAATGTGTACCATGGTAGAACACTTGTAAATGAGCATTGCTCATGGCGGTTATCTCACATGGTACCCGAAAAACTTCGGAGACACCAGAAATTTTATTACGTTTATTGTGATTTCCTAGAATGGGATGGAGTTGCTTAGCCTTTGGCCGGTCGTGGCGCTTGCATAAATTCATGCCAGTATTCTGTTTTGTGGAAAAGGCTTTACTCTTCCGGATCTCAATCCTACTTTTTAGACTCTGGAACTTGCGGACCGTTTCGATCACCTATATACCGATCAGGTCTCGCGAAGATGTCGACGTTAAAAGTCGGAAAGTTACAATTTCCCGGCCGGATTTGTGATTTATTTTTTTAAGTCGAAGACTTTGATGTCGATCCCCGAGTCCCCCTAATTCTTGGGAGATCCTTCTTAAAGATCGGACGTGCTTTGATTGATGTGTACGAAGGTGAATTAACCCTTCGTGTTGGAAAAGAAGCCATAACATTCAATCTTGATCAAACTTCGAGATACTCCTCTAATTACAATGATAATTCGGTTAACCGAATCGACGTCATTGAAATGGCTTTGTGAGGATATTCTCAAAACATTCTCGCTTTCTCCGATGTGATCGCGAGTGGAAATCCCACTCCTTACTATGACCCGATCGTTTCTACCTCTTCTCCGACTCTCACTCTCTTCGGGGATAGTGATTTTCTTCTCGAGGAAGTCGATGCTTTCCTTGCTCTCGAAGATGATCCAACTTTACCGGAAGTTGATGACTCTTATTATGACCCGGAGGGGGATATTCTTCTTTTTGAATCATTTCTCAATGATGATTCATCATTACCCCCTCCCACTCAAGGAAATTATTTGCCGAAATTCAAAAAAGAATTAAAGTTTGTGAAGCTAACTGGATAACTCTTCAATTGATGAAACCTCCCGTGGTCGAAATCTCAAGGAGCTTTACCTCCTAATCTAGAATATGCATTTTTGGAAGGTGACAACAAGTTACCCGTCATAATTGCTAAAGACTTGAGTGTCGAGGAAAAAGCCGCTCTCATAAAGGTTTTGAAGTCACACAAGCGAGCCATCGCTTGGAAACTCTTCGACATCAAGGGTATTAACCCAGAATTTTGTACCCACAAGATTCTTATGGAAGAGGACTACAAACCGGCGGTTCAACACCAAAGACGGGTGAATCCAAAAATCCACGATCTCATCAAAAAGGAAGTTGAAAAACTTCTTGACGCCGGATTAATTTACCCAATCTCGGATAGTCCTTGGGTAAGCCCCGTACATTGCGTACGAAAAAAAAGGTGGCTTTACCGTTGTTGAAAATGATGAAAACGAGTTTAATTACCTACTCGGATTTGGTTTACGGGATGGGTCTTTTTTTTGTGTGCATTGACTCCGAAAGTTAAATGAAGCCACTCGTAAAGACCACTTTTCATACGTTTATGGATCATATGCTTGAGAGATTAGAGGGAAACCGTGCAGTACATTTTGTTTTCTCGATGGTTTCTCGGGTTACTTTCAAATTCCCATCGACCCTCATGATCAAGAAAAGACAACATTCACGTGTCCTTACGGAACGTTCACCTACCTTCGTATGCCTTTTGGATTATGCAATGCACCGGGCACATTCCAAAGGTGTATGATGGCTATCTTTCATGATATGATCTAAAAAACGATGGAAGTCTTCATGGACGACTTCTCAGTCTTTGGGAATTCATTTAGAAATTGCCTCTCTCGTGTAGACAAGATGCTTCAAAGGTGTAAAGACACCAATCTTTTTCTTAATTGGGAAAAGAGTCATTTCATGGTAAAGGAAGGCATTCTCCTTGGCCATAAGATTTCCAAAAATGGGATTGAGGTTGATAAAGCCAAATTCGATGTGATTGCTAAGTTACCTCATCCCACCATCGTCAAGGGTGTTCGGAGTTTTCTCGGTCATGCCGGCTTTTACCGACTGTTCATTAAGGAGTTTTCAAAATTTTCCCGACCGATGACTCATCTTCTTGAGAAGAATACTCTGTTCATCTTCTCGAATGAATGTATTCAAGCTTTTGAAACGTTAAAGAAAAAACTTACCGAAGCTCCAATATTGATTGCCCCCGACTGGGACCTACCCTTTGAGATTATGTACGATGCAAGCGACTTTGCCATAGGTGCAGTCTTGGGGCAACGACATGAAAACCATTTTAGGCCTATACATTATGCTAGTAAAACAATGAACGAGGCGGAATCACATTACACCACGACGAAAAAAGAAATGTTAGCCGTGGTGTATGCCTTCGAAAAATTCCGGTCTTACCTCATCTTGAACAAAAGCATAGTGTATACGGATCACTCCGCCCTAAAATATCTCTTTGCTAAAAAAGATTCCAAGGCCAGAGATTGACTACCGGTAGGTTCTCTTATTCAAGGATGTTTAGATTCTAAGTAATTGACACAAAAGGAGCGCGAATCTCGCGGCGATCATTTTTAACGATAGTAAATCTTATGAAATGTTGCTCGACTCCCAAAGGAGATAAATGAAACGTTTTCTCTCGAGACACTTAATATGGTGACTTTTCGTGGTGACTCAAGTACCCCGTGGTTTGCCGATTATGCAAATTACCACGTAGGGAATTTCATTGTTAAAGGGATGTCGTCCCAGCAAAAGAACAAGTTTTTTAAGGATGTTAAACACTACTTTTGGGACGACCCCTATTTGTTCAAAATATGTGCGGATCAAGTGATCCGGAGGTGTGTTGCGGGCCAAGAAGCTTTTGACATCCTCACAACTTGCAATAATGGACCCATCGGGGGACATTACGGTGCCAACTACACCGCCAAAAAGGTTTTTGACTCATGATTTTATTGGCTTACAATTTACCGAGATGCCCATGACTTGGTCACCTGATGTGACACTTGTCAGCGTCAAGGAAAAATTTCGCAGCGTGATGAAATGCCTCAAAATTCCATTTAGGTTTGCGAAATCTTTGACGTGTGGGGCATCGATTTCATGGGGCCGTTCCCGTCTTCACGAGGGAACAAATATATACTCGTGGCTGTCGACTATTTATCAAAATGGGTTAAAGCGAAAGCGCTCCCCACCAATGACGCCCGAGTTATTTGCAAATTTCTTAAATCACTCTTCGCCCGATTCGGTGCCCGGTTTGCTATCATAAGTATCGCCGAAACCTCATTTTTGCAAATGACTAGTTTGACAAAGGTCATGCTTAAATACGAAGTTACTCACCGTCTCTCCACCGCGGTATCAACCCACAAACAAGTGTGCAAGTGAGGTATTCAATCATGGTCTTGAATGAATTCTTGAAAGGACAGTGGGCGAGTAACCGTGATTCTTGCGTCGGGATATAAATCCTAGATGATGCCACTATGGCCTTCCGTACAGCTTACAAAACACCTATAGGGTGTACTCCATACAAGCTCGTGTGCGGAAAGGCATGTCATCTACCGATCAAGCTCGAGCACAAAGCCTACTGGGCCTTGAAGCATGCAAACTTTGACCTTGAGACCGTGGGTGATCACCGTAAAGTTCAACTTCGTGATCATGCATATGAGAACTCCTTTGATCTATAAAGAGAAAATAAAGAGGATCCATGACTCAAAGATCAAAAACCACGTTTTCAACGTCGGTGATCAAATCCTCCTCTTTAACTCTAGATTGAAGATGTTCTCGGGCAAGTTGAAATCCCGTTGGTCCAGGCCGTTCACCATTGCCCATGTCTTTCCATATGGCACCGTTGAGTTATCTCAAAACTCTAGGTCAAATTTCAAGGTGAACAATCATCGAATTAAGCATTACTTTGGAGGAGACGTACCAAAATTGGTTGTCCCGGATCTCCAAACCTTCCCCAAGGACAAATGAATTTGGGGATTGGGTCAAGCTTAGTGACCCTAAACAAGAGCTTCGTGAGAGGCAACCCATGCTTATCCGTAGTTATATTATGTAGAATGAATAAGTGTTTTTTTTGTGAGAGGTGTGCCTCTTTCCATTCTCGTTTGCTTGTGTTTATGATTGTCCCGGATTTTTGAAGCCTCTCGTGCTCACGGTTTTGTCCTTCGATCACAAGAGCTTTAAATCCTCAGCTTCATTTGGGGATTCTGTATCCTAATTTATCGACTAACGTTTATCTTTAAGCATAATTAATAAACGGCTTAGGATTTACGTAGAGACCCTTCTTAAAACATTGAGGACAATGTTTAATTCTAGTATGGGGGGGGGGATCTATCGATTTGATTGTGCCTGCAGCTGTTGTTTTCGCGTAATCCCGTTTTTTTCCACCAAAAATTCAAAAATGAAGAAAAAAAAATGCAATAAAAAATAACGTGTTTTGTCACATATTTGACTTTCCTCGTTGGGTATAGAATAGAATAATATTTTGAACCAACCATCATCCCTCGATCGAGCGTGTTGGCTCTAGCCTGTTCCTTAAACATTTAGGCTAAGCATTCCGAAATTAGCGAAAGAACAAAAAATGATAGAGTTAAGTTTGGTTGATGCTAAACACGGATTATTTGTATCTTAAGTGTCATGTATGTAATTTGTTGCTTTTTCTCCCATAAGCTCTTAACCGGACTAATAATATGTGCTATTTTTGGAGATTAAACTTAAATCAACAATTTTTATGTAGTTAATAGCAAAATTTTTAGTCTTAGTTCAAACTTATACTTGAATTTTTCAAAAAGAAGCCTTCTCTATATATTATAAAAAAAAATAAAAAAATAAAAATAAAAATAAAATTAAAAAATAATAATAACAATTTATGAAAAATGATGAAAAATATAATGAATATAAACTGTGGGTTGATAAAAGTTTGCTGCATCTTGCCGGCTCACAACCGATGTTACAACCTTCTAAAGAAAGCCCATAGTAAGAATAAAAATCCAAGACTGATAAAATTTTGCTGCATCTTGCCGGCTCACAACCGATGTTGCAGCCTTCTAAAAGGTCGAGGGTTATAACTATATCATGGTAATGTTTAATATTAAGTTTAAATTAATATTTAGATCTCTTTTTGTTAATTTAAATATGCTTTTGAACTTTGACTATTTCATTTTAAGTAAGCTATGTATAAACAGGAAACCTAAGAGTTTTTGAAACCTAAGGTCCATGAGTCCAGATACTAGTTTCTGTGGGGTGTCAAAAGCCTGGTCACTTAGCCGCAAGGTTGGGATGTGCCGAGACGAAAGTCGCTACATGGGATGATCTCGCCTTCAAACTCATTATTCTCGGGTGGAACGTGAAGCATATAATTTTGCAAAACGTTGATCCATGGTTGAAATTCAAAATAGCACATACACCTAAGATATAATAATTGTCAGGAGTGAAAAGTTCACAAGTTGCAAATATGAGTAGTGTTAGTATCTTAACTAATATTTAACTGTGATTTCGTTTTAAACTTGGTTTGGAGCGAGTGAAAAGTCGAGGGCGATGAATTTATCCTTCTTGGGGCATTCTCGGATCGAAATGCATCTTGTTCTATGATCCCTAACGGTTATGAAAATTACGAAAGTTAAAATAAGTTAGTTGCGTAAAAAATATTAGTAGGAATAAGTGTATATCTTTGAGGATGGTAAAAACAGGGTTTTTCTAAACTCTTGATTCTTTAATTCCCCTCAATGAACACTTAGCTACTTTTCGAGGTAATTAGTCGAGGGGGATTGAGATTCTTAGTTTTCTAAGTGCTTACTTATAGCATTGCGTGAGGACACGACAATATCTTAGTATGGGGGATTTTGGTATGTGTTTAATTACACATACCTTTGACCACTAAAAACGGACTTAAATGACTAAAAACGTACCAAAAATACATTGTATTTGTATGTTTTGCATTTGTATTATGCAGGTAACGGATATCCAAGAAAAGAACAAAAATCGAAGCCAAAATGACAAAACCGAGCACGAGAACGGAAAGACCGTGAGAAGTCAAAAAGACAAATGTCAAAGTCAACAAAAAGTCAAAGTCAACCCCAGGATGAGGCATTGGAAAGAGCATCAAAAACCAAACTCGAAAACCTAAATTGCCAAAAGTGGGCCCACCCGTACCCACCTAGTGGGCCTGGGTCAGCCCACTTATAATTCACTTATACTTTATACACCTAAAACCAATAAAAAGCCCAACACCACTTTCTTATAACCCCCGGCCCATAACAAGCCCAAACCAACATCACCCCTTTTATAACAAACTCTTAACTCCCGTTACCCTTTAACCCTTACCCCGTTAGTCCTTTAAGGACTAACGGTGCAAACACAAATATAACAAATTAAGGGTTTAACACAGGAATGTTTTATCACCATCACAAAAATTTTTTTTTTTTTTTTTTTTATTTTTGTTTTTATTTTTTTTTTTCATTTTTTTTTATTTTTTTTTTTCTTTTTTTTGTTTTTTAAATGGAAGGGGACTACAAACCGGCGGTTCAACACTAAAGACGGGTAAATCCGAAGATCCACGATGTCATCAAAAAGGAGGTTGAGAAACTTCTTGACGCCGGATTAATTTACCCGATCTCGGATAGTCCTTGGGTAAGCCCCGTATATTGCGTACCGAAAAAATGTGGTCTTTACTGTTGTTGAAAAGATGAAAACAGAGGTTAAATTCCTACTCGATTGGTTATGGATGGGCATGTGTGCATTTGACTTACCGGAAAGTTAAATGAAAGCCACTAAAGACTACTTTCCACTTACCGTTTATGGATCGATGATTGGAAGATAGAGGGAAACGTTTACTATTGTTTTCTCGATGGTTTCTCAGGTTACTTTCAAATTCCCATCGACCCTCATGATCAAGAAAAGACAACATTCACGTGTCCTTACGGAACGTTCGCCTATCGTCGCATGCCTTTCGGCTTATGCAATGCACCGGGCACGTTCCAAAGGTGTATGATGGCTATCTTTCATGATATGATCGAAAAAACGATGGAAGTCTTCATGGACGACTTTTCGGTCTTTGGGAATTCATTTGAAAATTGCCTCTCTCATGTAGACAAGATGCTCAAAAGGTGTGAAGACACCAATCTTTGTCTAAATTGGGAAAAGAGTCATTTTATGGTTAAGGAAGGCATTGTCCTTGGCCATAAGATTTCCAAAAATAGGATTGAGGTCGATAAAGCCAAAGTCGATGTGATTGCTAAGTTACCTCATCCTACCACCGTTAAGGGTGTTCGGAGTTTTCTCGGTCATGCCGGTTTCTACCGACGGTTCATTAAGGATTTTTCCAAAATTTCCCGACCGATGACTCATCTTCTTGAGAAAAATACTCCGTTCATCTTCTCCGATGAATGTATTCAAGCTTTTGAAACGTTAAAGAAAAAACTTACCGAAGCTCCAATCTTGATTGCCCCCGACTGGGACTTACCCTTTGAGCTTATGTGCGATGCAAGCGACTTTGCCATAGGTGCGGTCTTGGGGCAACGTCATGAAAAACACTTTAGGCCTATACACTATGCTAGTAAAACAATGAACGAGGCGAAATCGCATTACACCATTACGGAGAAAGAAATGTTAATGGTGGTGTATGCCTTTGAAAAATTCCGGTCTTACCTCATCTTGAACAAAAGCATAGTGTATATAGATCACTCCGTCCTCAAATATCTATTTGCTAAAAAATATTCCAAGGCGAGATTGCTCCGGTGGGTTCTTCTCCTTCAAGAGTTCAAATTCAAAGTAATTGACACAAAAGGAGCTGAGAATCTCGCGGCCGATCATCTTTCCCTATTAGAAAAGACTTATGAAAATGTGCTCGATCCAAAGGAGATAAATGAAACATTTCCTCTCGAGACACTTAATATGGTGACTTTTTGTGGTGACTCAAGTACCCCGTGGTTTGCCGATTTTGCAAATTACCACGCGGGGAATTTCATTGTTAAAGGGATGTCGTCCCAACAAAAGAACAAGTTTTTCAAGGATGTTAAACACTACTTTTGGGACGACCCCTATTTGTTCAAAATATGTGCGGATCAAGTGATCCAGCGGTGTGTTGCAAGCCAAGAAGCTATTGACATCCTCATAGCTTGCCATAGTGGACCTACCAAGGGACATTACGGTGCCAACTACACCGCCAAAAAGGTTTTTGACTCAGGATTTTATTGGCTCACAATTTACCGAGATGCCCAAGCCACTAGGCCAGGGATTTCTGGTCACCCGATGTGACAACTTGTCCTTAGCGCCAAGGAAAATTTCGCAACGTGATGAATATGCCTCAAAATTCCATCACAAGTTTGCAAAATCTTTGAGTGTGGCAACTATTATCAGGGGTACCGTTATGTTGGACCGATGACGTATTTCAAGAGGGAAACAATATAGTATAACTCGTGGCGGCATCGTTTTTCTGGACTACTTGTCAAAATGGGATTGTAAGCAAAAGAGCCTCCCCACCAACGACGCCCGAGTTGTTTGCTATGAATTTTTCTTAAATCTCTCTTCACCAATATTCGGTGCCCCCTATGCTATCATATAGTGATCGCGGAACCTATTTTTGCACATGACACCACATTTGCAAAGGTCGATGCTTAAATACGGGGTTACTCCACCGTCCTCTCCAACGCGTTATCACACACAACAATGCTTTTTACAAGTGGCAAGTTGATGGTATCCTAATCGTTATGGCTTTGAAACGAATTTTAAAAGGACCGTAGGCGAGAAGAAACCGTTGTCCTCTTGGTTCGGAGGAATAAAATTAGATGACGCACTATAGGGGCCTTCCGTTACCGCTAACAAAACACCCATCGGGTGTAACCCCTATATAATCTCGTGTCGGAAAGGCATTGTCATCTACGATTCGGAGCTCGAGCACAAAGCCTTCTGTGCCTTGTAGCATGCAAATTTTGAACTTGAGGCATCGCGGCTGTGGGAGTGATCACGTAAAGTTCAATCTCAATGAACTAATGAATTTCGTGATCAAGCTATGAGAAACTCTTTGAATCTATAAAGAGGAAAACAAAGGAGGATCCATGACTTCAAAGATCAAAAACCGCGTTTTCAACGTCGGTGATCAAGTCCTCCTCTTTAACTCTAGATTGAAGATGTTCTCGGGCAAGTTAAAATCCCGTTGGTCCGGACCGTTCACCATTGCCCATGTCTTTCCATATGGCACCGTCGAGTTATCCCAAAACTCCGGGCCAAACTTCAAGGTGAACGGTCATCGAATTAAGCACTACTTTGGAGGGGACGTACCAAAATTGGTTGTCCCAGATCTCCAAACCTTCCCCAAGGGACCACATGATATTGGAGATGGGTCAAGCTTAGTGACCCTAAACAAGCGCTTCGTGGGAGGCAACCCATGCTTATCGTAGCAGTAATATTATGTAGTAATGAATAAGTGTTTTTTGTTGTGAGGAGGTGTGCCTCTTTCCATTCTCGTTTGCTTGTGTTTTTTGTGATTGTCCAGGATTGTCCTGGATTTTTGAAGCCTCTCGTGCTCGCGGTTTTGTCCTTCGATCACTCGAGCTTCAAATCCTCAGCTTCATTTGGGAAATCCAATATCCTAATCTAATCGACTAACGTTTATCTTTAAGCATACTTAATAAACGGCTTAGGATTTACGTAGAGACCCTTCTTAAAACATTGAGGACAATGTTTAATTCTAGTATGGGGGGGGGGGATCTATCGATTTGATTGTGCCTGCAGTCGTTGTTTTCATGTAATCCCGTTTTTACCACCAAAATACCAAAAAAATTGAAAAAATTTAAAATTTTCAAAAAAAAAAAAGTGTTTTGTCATAATTTTGACTTTCCTGCTGGGTAGAATAAGAATAAATTTTGACTCGATCGAGCGTGTTGAGCTCTAGCTTGTTCCTTAACTTTTAGGCTAAGCGTTCGCAGGAAATTTGGAAAGAACGAAAAATGATAGAGTTAAGTATGAGTTGGATGCTAAACAAGGATTATTTAGAAATCTTAAGAGCTCATGTATGTAATTTGTGGCTTTTTCTCCCATAAGCTCCTAACCGGACTAATAATACGTGCTATTTTTGGAGATTAAACTTAAATCAACAATTTTTATGTAGTTGATAGCAAAAAATTTAGTCTTAGTTTAAATTTATACTTAAATTTTTTAAAAAGAAGTCTTCTCTATATATTAAATAATAATAATAATAATAATAATAATAAAAAATAAAAAAAATAAAAAATATATAAAAAATGAAAAATGTAATAATTATAAACTGTGGGCTGATAAAAGTTTGTTGTATCTTGCCGGCTCACAACCGATGTTGCAGCCTTCTAAAGAAAGCTCATAGTAAGAATAAAAATTCAAGACTGATATGCATCTTGCCGGCTCACAACCGATGTTGCAGCCTTCTAAAAGGTCGAGGGTTACAATTGCATCAATGTTATGTTTAATATTAAGTGTGAATTAATAAATAGATCTCTTTTTGTTAAATTTAAATACGCTTTTGAACTTTGACTATTTCATTTTAAGTTTTTCTAATAAGCTATGTATATACGGGAAACCTAAGAGTTTTTTAAACCAGAGGTCCTTGAGTCCCGATACTAGTCTCTGTGGGGTGTCAAAAGCCTGGTCACTTATCCACAAGGTTGGGATGTGCCGAGACTAAAGTCGCTACATGGGATGATCTCGCCTTCAAACTCATTATTCTCGGGTGGAACGTAAAACATAGAATTTTGTAAAACGTTGATCCATGGTTGAAATTCAAAATGGCACAGTCACCTAAGATATAATAATTGTCGGGAGTGAAAAGTTCACAAGTTGCAAATATGAGTAGTGTTAGCATCTTAACTAATATTTAACGGTGATTTCGTTTTAAGCTTGGTTTGAAGCGAGTGAAAAGTCGGGAACGATGAATTTATCCTCTTTGGGGGCATTTTCGGATCGAAATGCATCTTGTTATATAATCCCTAACGGTTATGAAAATAACGAAAGTCAATTATGTTTAAAAAAAATGATAAAAAGGAAAAATACAAAAATATTAATAGGAATAAGTGTATATCTTTAAGAATGGTAAAAATGGGACTTTTCTAAACTCTTGATTCTTTAATTCCCCTCGATGAACACTTAGCTACTTTTCGAGGTAATTAGTCGAGGGGGATCGAGATTCTTAGTTTTTCTAGTGCTTACTTGTAGCTTTGCGTCGAGGGTCAAGACAATATCTTAGTATAGGGGGATTTTGGTATGTGTTTTATTACACCTTACCTTTGACCATAAAAATGGACCTTAATGTACTAAAAACGTTACCCAAAAATACATTGTATTTGTATGTTTTGCATTTGTATTATGCAGGTAACGGATATCCAACGAAAAAGAAACATAAAATCGTAGCCAAAAATGCAAAAACGCATGCACAGAGAACGGAAAGACCGTGAGAAGTCAAAAAGACAAAAGTCAACAAAAAGTCAACAAAAAGTCAAAGTCAACCCCGGGATGAGGCATTAGAAAGAGCATCGAAAACCAAACCCGAAAACCTAAATTGCCAAAAGTGAGCCCACCCGTACCCACCTAGTGGGCCCGGGTCAGCCCACTTATAATTCACTTATACTTTATACACCTAAAACCAATAAAAAGCCCAACACCACTTTCTTATAACCCCCGGCCCATAACAAGCCCAAACCAACATCGCCCCTTTTAAAACAAACTCTTAACTCCCGTTATCCCTTAACCCTTACCCCGTTAGTCCTTTAAGGACTAACGGTGCAAACCATCTATAACCAAAAGGGCCATAGTTGCACAACTAAGGCCGCCATTGGATGCATAAACTATATATATATATATATACTAGTTGCAAAGCCCGCCCGATGGGCGGGCTCATTTTGTGAATATCGTTTACGAAAAAGAAGTAAAGGAATCCTATTATATTAGAATTTATAAAATCAAGTATATATATATATATATATCTACATTATATATAACAGGAGGCATTTGACTATTTAATGCCACGTCATCTTGGTTGCCATGTAATTATTATTTTTATGATTTTTTTTCCATTATTTTGAAGCTACATTTGGTATTTTTTTTGAAGCTAAATTCGGTATTTAATTTTGTAAAAAGTATTTATGATTCCTAAAAACTTGTCTGCAGCTAGATTTGAACCTTGTCAATCAGTTTGATTATAGAACTTTGTTACCACTTGTGCTAGGTTGTTTCTTGATGTATATCTTCCAAAAAATGTTATATAAGGTGATGTTCAAATATATATATCCGAATTTATTAAAAAAAGTTATATTTGTGTATATACTTTTGTTATTGTTTTAGGATTCCTACCATTAAGATTCATATTAAAACCATAACATGATATACATAAAAATGGAAGTAAATCTTAATTTATATACACCTTCTAAAGATAAGTTTGGAATTGTTTAGAATTTTATATCAATCCTAAATCAATACCAAATCAACTTTTATAGGTTTAACCTAATTTGTGTCTATATATACCGTATAATTCTATTATGTAAAACATACATTGAATTACAAATCGATCTACTGCAAAGTTATATCAAGATGCAACCAATTAGGCAATCACAAAGGCTTTCAAAATCAAACAAAGAAAAGGATTTTGGTGTATCTGTTTTGAACAGGGAATCTTCATCTCATTACAGGTTTTTTTTAGTTTAATTATTATTTATAGACTAAATTACTTGAATGTTATAAAACTTAAATTTATTAACGAATATACAAGAGGCCAATCTGAGCAAAAGAATAACAAAAAAAGAAGTCACAGCTCCTCATTAGGTAAAGAATGGTAGCAACATTCATACATAAACGTTTACAATACATGGTATACATGGTAGCAACATGTTTTTTTGTTTTTTACAGTTAAGTCGATGGAACAGTCCAAGAAATCAAAACTTTCTTATGCCCCTGGTATATATATAAACGTTTACAATACATGGTATACATGGTATCAACATGTTTTTTTGTTTTTTACAGCTAAGTCGATGGAACAGCACAAGAAATCAAAACTCTCTTATGCCCCTGGTATATATATAAACGTTTACAAGTATTCATGAAAGCATTTTTTTAATTTATTATGTTTTTTGTTTTTATCTCTGCAGATTTTGATTTTGAAGCAAATAGAGGTTCAAAGAGCAAAACTGGTATGTATTTATTAAGTTTAAGTTTGTATAAAGGAATCTGCCAAATTACTTTAGGTTTATCTTCAGTTACGATCATGTAAATTTGATTGTTATGTACCTGATCTGATTGTTTACGCTTTGATAATGGTCCTTTGACACTTCAATATTTGTTAGTATTGAATAAACCATTTGGAAGTTGCTTATTCTAACTGTGTAATTGCATTGCATTGGTTATATGTTTCTGAATATTTTGCATATTAAATCCCCTTGCTGCCAAACAATATCCTGCTATATTGCTTTGGGGCTGCAATGTTAGATCTCTATATTAGCATGAATATGTCTTAGAGCAGTATGCATTCTCTGTGGTACAAGATCGGTTACAACTTAAGTTGTTTTTGTTGTCTAAAAGTTCAATTTGATTCAAAGTTATGTCCCTTGCTGCCAAACAATATCCTGATATATTGCTTTGGGGCTGCAATGTTAGATTTCTATATTAGCATGAATATGTCTTAGATCAGTATGCATTCTCTGTGGTACAAGATTGGTTACAAGTTAAGTTGTTTTTGTGGTCTAAAAGTTCAATTTGATTCAAAGTTATGTGCTTTTTTGTGGTCTGCATATTCAATTCAGTTTGCAAATTTTCTTGAAAGTTTAATTGCAACTCCAGCCTCAACATACATTTAATTGGTTTGTGGTCTGCAAGCTCAGTTATGTGTTTTTTTGTGGTCTGCAAGTTCAATTCAATTCAAAGTTTTGTGCTTTTTTGTGGTCTGCATATTCAGTTCTGTTTGCAAATTTAGTTGCAAGTTTAATTGCAACTTCAGCCTGCAACATACATTTTGATCTTTTAGTTAATGGGCCGATTTCGTCAATATCGATTATGTTTCTGTGTTTTTATGAAGTCTGAACATATTATTTACAAAGAATCTAATCACATCATGCCAATTGTAAAAATTGAAAAATGAAAATAAATACATACCACAACCATGCAAATAGTAGTGTTATTATATGCTCAATTAAGTTAATAAGATACATTCCTATCTCATATACACAATTTGAATTTAATAGAATAGCAGTATGTTAGCAATAAAATTAACATTGTCTTTTGCATTTACTTAGTAATATATTGAACAGAGATGTTTTTCCCCTACTATGGGTTAGGATTATGAGCACAAAACAATTTGGAGTCTCAAACACAGTGCAATTCGAGGGTTTCAAGCGCATAGTAACGACATGAAAATTCAAAATAATGCTAGACAAGACTGGTAAATGTACATACATAACATTTTTTTCTCTAAAAATAAGCACCACTATATACATGTTTTTTTTGTTAATGCACACGACGTTATGATTTTGATTTTATAATTATACAAGTACTAAAATCGCGACCCTTTTGAAGGCGAGAACATCAATGGAAAAAATGTATCAACGTTTGAAAGTTCCCCCCAACAAGGTAAGATTAATTGTTAACAGAACAAATTCATGTAAATTCGTGGTTGTATAGTCGAGTGTAAAGCCTAATTGTTAGTTATACTTAAAACCCTTTGATTTTTTTCTAAATTTTTTAACAGCACCCAAGATGAAGGAAAGAATAATAACTCCTATAAAGATAATAAACTCTGCTGATTTCTAACAATGGGCATTAAAGGGAAGGTGCCATTTCCCAATTGCGCAATCTCTTAAAATAACTAAATAAATACATGATCCATACAGTCTGGTTTTTTTGATTTTCTAAGGGATGAAGAGGTAATCTTAATCTATTTTTCTTAACAACAAATTAATTATTCGCTCAAGCTTAATGAAGATTCTACACTATTTTCAACGTATAAACAGTCCCAACCGTTATCCCCAGATTTTTTGAGGGTCAAAAAAAAAATATTCATGTTTAAACAAATTTGAACCATCTTTCTATCTTAGAGGGACTAGTAGTTGATATCGATCTCAACTTTATGGAGTAGCAGAAAACAGTGGGAGATTGCCATTGTTCACCCAAATAGGTGGAACAATTCTACACTTTTATAAAGGAACCGCAACAGTTACTAAAATTAATCAAAACCCGCAAGCGATGAAAACCAAAATACAGGTTTTGTTAAACGAGCCTTTCCACCACACGTATCCTGGATACAAGCAAACTGAGTCTAATTACACGACCATGATTTGTATAGTTAGGTATGTATTCTATCTTAAACTCTTCAAACTAAAATTAACCTGAAATATAAACCTTTGTTTAATTTTTTTTTTGAAATGTTCTGTATGTAACTGCGTTGTATTGGTACCGACAAATACAAAACATAAGTTGTAAATATCAATTGGAGACATTGTACCAATCAATGGATATGGTTGTTCAAAGGTTCGCAGGACTCTTGTGATTGAAGATACTCAGTAAGTAGAATATATGTAATTTTTTAAAAACATATATAAAACAGAATACACGTATATGTATACCATTTATTGAAAAACACATTATGCAGGATCTTTGAGTGGCTCGAATGTGCTTATATTGGGACAAATGGGCACTCATGGTGGAAATGAGTACGCTGAGAATCTAGCATGAAGATTTTGGTCACGATTGGTACTTGTCTTCTTATGATATGGTGGAAAAATTCAAATATTGGAAACAGTAAAGTCGTACAAAATTACAAGTTTTATATAACGATACAAAATAATTATTTCTTCACTTATGTTTAAATTATTCAGTAATATTATTTTGACTGACAATTTATTTACTATGCAGACAAGCCCAGCAATACATAACTGCTTTAATTTGAACAAGAAATACTTATATTAACAAAGACATAAACTCCATTACATCCTTTTTCGAAAGTAGGTCTAATTTAAGTGTATGAAGTATTTTCTTGGTATACAAATAATAACCTAAAAATTGTTTAACACTCTAACAACATTACGCATATAGGGACAGCTATGAAGCAAACAACGTATATAATATGCAAGTGAGTCTTCAAAATTGAGATTCACAATCCGGACATTCATGTTGTTACACCGGCAGAATTGATGCAAGGTTGTTTAAGGAAAATGGTTGAAAAATGCGTTGCGGAATGCGTTCCGTGATATTGCGAAAAATGGTTGGAATTTTATTTAAACATTACTTAGTTTTTTATTTTTAATTGAATAAAACTGAATATACTTGTAGCAACAACTATATTGGTCAGCATTATCCTTAACTAATATTAAATTTTGAGTTCAGGGAAACATATTGTGTTGTTTACAGCAACCACACATATGCATACAATATGAAAATGGATGTGAGCTTATACCGCATGTAAAGCATGTAACACAAAGGTTACTCCTATTCAATCAAAAGTAGGCTCTTCTTCAAGAAACAAAAAACAACTATGGCACTGTAAGAATCATGGAGAAACGTACGCAGCCGTGTCTAGGTATGAAAATTAACATACTTTTTAATTCTTAAAAATATATGTTGTAATTTTTTTCTTACGAAATTCTACAGTGTGTTTTTATTACAACCAATCATAGGTCTTCCAATATTATTGTTCGTAATCGTTGATAAAGTGGTTCCTGCACAAGTGTGTCCCTTGTTTTGGACAAACAATAATGTGTATCAAAGATGGAAACCGAAGTTAACCGCCATGGAACTAGTAAGGAAGAAAAGGAATGGATGCTAATCCAGATACTCCCTGACATCTTAATCAGATACTTGCGGAAAAAACAATATCTAGTTCAATAATTAAGTATAGTCCAATTTTAAACCACGAACAATATTTAGTCATGTTTACCGACACTGAAAAGGATTACTCAAGATGTTGAAACAATCAACTACTTCCAAAATGGTTTTGTGAAATATGAGGTAACATATAACTAAAGAAGATTAATATTTTTTAATTTTATTAAAATGGTACTTTTAAATATATATTTCTATTTTTTAATTTTTAACAACAAAAACAGGAATATACTTTAAAACTAATATCAGATGTGACTATAATAAAAAATTATAAAAAAAATATTATTGTAATCAACATACCATTGTCAATTGGACTGACAACAAACGGATCAAGCCCATTAAGTGGCATTCGTGGAACCCTCTCAAATCGCAATCCCAAACCACTATCCGCAAATGGAATCATTGAAATAGAATTATTAACCAAATTTGTAAACACAAGCCTACTTCCAACTTTGATACGCTTAACATAAACCAAAATATGCCACCCCTGCCCTGATAACACATATCCATGGCGGTTTGGTGCTACACGAACTTGACGCATAATAACGGTGGATGTAAGCAAATCACTAACCATAACCCGCACTCGGTTGTTAACATAAACCCGGGACTTGCTTGGTTACAGAGTTTGGAAAAATATATAGCAGAGGATTTATCTCAGAAAAATAGGATTAAATAAATTAAACTACTACATAATTATGGAACATATGCTTCTAATTTTAATTACAAACCAGTAAACAGTTTTTTAACAATATAAATTTACCGGAGACTCTTACAAATTGTCCACTATCAGCAAAAATTCCTTTGACAAAATCCAACACGATCCAAGTCCTATCCATTGCATTTCACGTCCTATCATTGTGATAACCTGGTTACATAGTATCATCTGGTTGCCGCATGATGAATGGAAGTTAAGTGAACAAGTATTGACCTGACCATTACGGCTATTAGTAATAAATGCTTTCCATTCACGAGAGAATAGTGCATAATTATTACTACCAGAAACCTTCTCTAACCAAACTTTGTGTTTTGTGCCACGGTTGTGGATCAAATAAACCCAAGGAGAACCAGTGTAAAGTATTTCAGTAAACACATTTGGAAGAACATGTAAATGAAAGACGTATTACAATAATTAATTATTGAGATAAAATAAAATAATAAAAAGAAAATCAATTACATTATTAGACCTAACAAAAAATAGTAAATACCAGCGCTTTGTTATGTAATTCTGTTGCGTCACTTCCACTAGAAATTGAATACTCATTCTAATAAACAAAAAAGAAAACATTAAAACCAAGGATAACAATGCAACAAGGAAAAATTAGTAACTTATACACGAAATATAAAACAACAAACAATCAAAACGCATTCTGTCAACAATAAAACACATGAAGATGCTACTCATTATTATGGTTATTCCATAGAGTCAAGTCGATTATGGGAATGTCATACGTCTGAAGGGGGTGATAGTTACAGAGAAATAATATATACTAAACTATTGGATCTGACCTATAATTGACTTTTTACCTCTGTCAGCCTGACCCAACATATTTTCAACCACTAACCTAATCAGCTTAACACACCTAATTTGACATATAAATAACAAACACCATTTCAAGTTAAAGCAACAAACAAAAAACATATAATTCAAAGAGAGCAACACATAGACTAATTCCTTGAACTTGAAACAACTTCTGAAGGGGGTGATAGTTACAGACAAATAATATATACTTAACTATTGGATCTGACCTATAATTGACTTTTTAGCTCTGTGAGCCTGACCCAACACATTTTCAACCACTCACCTAATCTGCTTAACACACCTAATTTGACACATAAATAACAAACACCATCTCAAGTTCAATCAACAAACAAAAAACATATAATTCAAAGAGACAAACACATAAGGAAACAAAAAAATAACATAAGCAACAAAAGACTAACATAATATATTCCTTTTGAATGTATAGACATCTTATATACATTAGTATACATAAAACCCATTAGAAAAACAAAAAACAAACAACATTCAATCACACACAAAACACCTGAAGATGCTACTCATGATTATGGTTATTCCATAGGGTCAAGTCGATTATGGGAATGTAGAACATGTAACATTGATTAATTTCTTGAAATTCAAACGACTTCTGAAGTGGGTTATACTTACAGACCAATAATAAATACTTAACTACCCGCAGACATTACCCAAGCCATCACCCAGTCCATTTTTACGCCTCTAAAATAGGCATTACAAGAGCCACAACCAACACACAAAAGGATCTCAAAGACGTTTAAACCTTCGCAACCAGAATGTTCTCATCGATTTAAGAGATCCTTCAAACATTTCGGCAATTGCAACATAAATTTACTAACAAAATAAACTCAAAAAACATGTTAGACTATGCCCTTTGTCGTCGCTAATTTTTAACTCTTAATAATGTCTGCAAAGTTTTTAAAGAATTCTACCAATTATCCAAAACAGAACCACCAAAAACCTCCATTAAACCTAATTATAATTCAAGCAACAAACAAAACACATATAATTCAAAGAGAGCAACACCTAAGGAAACAAAAAAAATAAAAGAATGAACAAAAGACTAACATAATATATTCCTTTTGGATGTACATACATCTTATATACATTAGTATACATAAAACCCAGTAGAAAAACAAAAAAAACAACATTCAATCACACACAATTTTGAGTTCAATCAACAAAGACAACACATATAATTCAAACAGATCAACACCTAAGGGACAACACAAGTATTCCTAGGGGACATAAACCAGTAACACATTCTAACCAAAAACAATTGAAACAATAAAACACTCTTCATATTTCACATGTAAGAATCACCAAAAGACTAACAAGATGTATACAACATTCAATCAAACACCCATATTTCGCACAAATCAAAATCAAAAGAATAATCATAATTAACAAACAAATAAAATATAACAAAACATGTTATAGGCGCATCATTTAAAAACCTAGACGAACAAAACCCCTAACCTTAATAAGATTATAACCAACTTTTGATTTTATGAACATTAAATTCAATTTAAAGAAATAAAAATTCAATAAATATAAATAATCTAATTCAGATTCAGATAATAATGTTAAAGTGATTCTAATCAATTTAAAATGTTACCTTGATGATTACAAAAAATCTCGAACGACAAGATGGAAATTTGGGAAATGAGAAGACAATGAGATGATTTTTATGTATTCATAGCAATGAGTGATGAAAACTGATGGGGTTATTAAAATTGACAAAACCAGTACTTAAACTTTGTGCTTCCATCTAATTACATATTTATACTTAATATAAAACATAAAAAATTTATAAAAAAAACAAATTTATTAACTACAAATGCTACACATACACTTATTCTAATAAAACACATACTTACAGTTAAAAACTTTTCAAACATTATTTACAACTCCGTGAAAAAAAACCAACATGGGTCAAAAAATATAAACAACATAACTTTTAAACAACTAAACTAAAAACATTACAAAACTAAAACAAAACAACCTTTAACAAATTGAAGAACAAAGCTTCATCTGAAGTAAGATCACCAAACACCAACTAAAAAAAACATATCACCAACATTCAAATACAAAACAACCGTCAAGCGACGCATATCAACAACTAAAACCACATTTTTAACAATGTAAATTTTAACATCCATGTAAAAACTACAATCATCAACAATTAACCAGACTATGAAAAACAACAACATTCAAACAAATATGAGATACCTAACCCAATACATAATGATACAGCTATATAAATAAGAAAAACACAAAACCCATACCATAAACGCCTACAACTCATCACAATAACTAAACTCAACTGTGAATCTCTTTTTAGAACCACCAACAAAATTATAAGAAACACACACACACACACACACACACACACACACACACACACCATATATTATATATATATATATATATATATATATATATATATATATATATAGGGATGGGTTCTAGGGAAAACCATATTTTGCTAGAAAACCCAGAAAACTCAGAAAATCAAACAGATGCCCTAAAAAAACCAAACAGATGCCCTAATGTTTTCAGACTAAAAATTGGTTTTTCAGGAAAATATGGCCTCGATATAATGTCTGTAAAAAACTCAAAAACCAAACAGATGCCCTAATTTTTTCAGGCTATATAAAAAAATTTTTAGGGCATCTGTTTAGTTTTTTAGGGCATCTGTTTGGTTTTTTTGGGTTTTTACAGAGAGTAAATCGAGGCCATATTTGCCTGAAAAAACAATTTTTAGCCTGAAAAAATTAGGGCATCTGTTTGGTTTTTTAGGGCATTTGTTTGGTTTTTCTGGGTTTTCTGGGTTTTCCACCGAAATTAGGTTTTCTCATGATCCCATCCCTATATATATATATATATATCAACAAATCTTATCAAGTATAATATAATGTTACAACATCAAACATTCAAATACAAAGTAACCGTCAAGCAACACATATCAACAACTAAAACTACATTACATTCAAACAAATATGAGATACCCAACCCAATACATAATGATACAGCTATATAAATAGGAAAAACACAAAACCCATACCATATACCCTTACAACTCAACACAATAACTAAACTCAACTGTGAATGATGTGTGAAAGTCTTTTAGAACAACCAACTTGAATTATAAGAAACACACACACACTCACACAACACACCACAACACACACATATTATTATATATATATTTATTATATATATATATATATATTTATAATACCAATCATATATAATATAAAATATAGATATCAACAATTCTTTATCAAGTATAATATAATGTTTTACACCAACAAAACATTAAATAAAAATATTAAAAATAAAAAATTATGAAAAGAAAAATCACAAATCATACCCGCCCATCGGGCGAGTTTTGCCACTAGTATATATATGTACTTAGATATTACATAATATATATATATATATTACTATAATATTTATTATATTTATATAAATATATTTATTAGATCTAGATATATATATATTATCATATATATAGGAGACCCGTTTCTTTCGCATAACCTATTTTTTTGTTCAGACCAATCCACACTTTACAGAACAATTTGGACCAATTAAGAATTTAGTACATTAAACTCCTTTTATTTAATTCAAAAAGGGAAAAAATAGTAAAACACATTTTCACTTTCTTTTTGAATTTAAAAAAAACATTTTTTAAGCCTTATTTTTTTCTTTTTAGAATTAATTACTTTTTTTTATTATTTTCTGCAAATATATTTAAAAAAATGAGGTGCATATATGTTTTTAAAAATATTCATAAGTTTCATATTGTTTGTAGCGTACAAGTTAAAAAAAATTAAGTGCATGTGTTTTTTTTTTTATACAATTGTTGCATAAACTTTGTTTTTTTTTTGCTGAAAATGATAATTGCACATATGTTTCTAGTGTACATTATTTCAAAAATTTATACAAAAAACATAAATATATACATTTAATCTCTAAATTTATAAGAAAGCAAAAACATAAATATAAATACATCAAATGAAATACAATTCAAATACAAATGTATATTGTTAAATATAAATGTGCACTCTTCGAATAACATGCGTGAACTCTTCAAGAACATATATGCAGAGCTTCGAGAACATATATGCACAGCTTCGAGAACATATATGCACAGCTTCGAAAACATTTGTGCACGCCATCTAAAAGTAAAGGTGCATCAATTGATCATTTTCATCACATACCGTGCCATCCCCTGAAACAAATATATAACATGAACGTCCATAAAACACATATGCACCGTTTCACTAATTTTATAATAACATATATGCACACTTACCGAATTACATGAAAGCAATTTTTTGTTCCAAAACAAAAGTTAGAATAATTAATATTAACAAGAAAAGCATGTAACCGAATTACTTTTCAAGTCCAAACTAGCCATATATACGTTTTATCGGTAACAATGGCGCACCATATAATATTACATAAAAGCATGAGACAACAAAACGAAACACCTGATGTGTAGTACATATGAATACTACATAAGAGAGCTAACACATTAAAATCTAACAATTTAAAAAATATCAAATAAACCTTGCGCATGAAAATCTTCAATAAGGAACAGATCAAAAGCCCATATCCAAAATAATTTTAATGTAGCCTGCATACTCATTTCATCCAAACAGATAAACTATAACGACTAAATTAATCCTTTTTTTGGATCGAAAACGAAGGAACTAAATTCCATTGTTATTTTAATAATGAAAACCAAAATGGTATTATATTTTTTGTCAAGTTTTGGAAATCAATTCAAAAAGAAATATCCATAAACTATAACTTAGTTTTCTAAACTTCACTCCCCAAATAATTTGTGTCAAAAATTTAACCATGTTTTTTTCAAAATAAACAAGGACATATTTGCTCAACATTACACATCATTAAGCGTCATCTTCGTCTAACTATCCATGCTTCAACACTAGAATAACAAACCATAGCATTAATAAAAAGTTATTTGTACTTTTTTAAAATAAAAAACCATAACATTAACAAAACATAGCATAACATAATTTGATTGTTTATACCTTTTTTAGACCAGATGGCATATACCGAATAAAAGTAGACGTATATAGCTGTTGAGGCTGCTGAGAAGAATGAAGTCCATTGCCAGTAATAATTCTCGGCATTAAGCAGGAAATATGTTCCCACAATTGTCACGCACACAGTCACGATTATGAGAATCAGGAAAACAAGTAGCATAAACCCGTAAACATAGTACACCTGCCACACAAAGATATATTTAATACATGTTTGGAACTTCAGATATCAGCTCGATTTATGAATAAAGAAGCACCAATAATCTCCAAGTTCTAGCTGAATGCAGATTTTATTAGTCAATATAATTAATGTCATTTATTATGACCATAATAGGCGTGTCCTATTCTTGGTGATTTATGAATAAAGAAGCACCAATAATCTCCAAGTTCTAGCTAAATGCAGATTTTAATAGTTTCTCACTATAAGCATCTATGTCCAAAATGAATATACTTCATCATAACTAAGAGTCTAAGACCATCAACTCCCTGTTGCTAGCTACATGCTTATCCCAAACACCCTTATTACACCGTCATTCCAACCTCCTCTGATCAATTATCTTTACATTACAGTTCCTCACATAACATAGGAAAAAATTTGTAAATTACAAAAATAAATTGCTTCCCAGACACACAAAAAACCAACACTTCATACAACTCAAAACTACAAAAGTTACACCAATCACTAAAAGCAATTCCATGGCATCACTTATGGTCTCTCGTTGATGGAAATAATTTTTTAAAGATGAACACTTTTTTAATCTCATATCATAATTTAATTAACATAATATTCCAATCAAATACGTCTTTGTTACAATGAAATTAGTTAAAGAAAATATTATTTACCTTGTCCTTCAATAGATCGGTTTGTGATTTCTTCGAGAGAGTCGTTGATCCGTGAGCGAGGATGATCAAACAAAGCCACAGACGTGGGGTGAAGGGTCTGGGGGCTGGTTCTACGAGACAAAACATGAAAGTATTGAGGAGATTTAGATCATGGTGGCTGGTTGTATGAAGATGGTGGCTAGGGTTTTTACTAAAGAGAGAACAAATGTCAGTTGCAAATAAAAGAAGGTGTCGACACATTTTTTTTGAATAATAGATCTGGAGAAGAATAGATAGGGACGGTTTTTAAACTTCTTAAAAAGTAAAATGCCTATAGTGCCCTTAATTTATTTTCTTTTTCTAAAATAAATAGCAGTTATTTACAAAAATGACATCTTGCATTGATATGATGTACATCATGCATTATTAGGAGTAAAAAGGCTGGTTCTGTAGGTTCTGTACAAAAAAGTGGTTCTGCAAAGAAAATGCCACTATATATATATATTTTTTAAATCGATAGTACACAAAATGAACAGAAGTATAATGCTTGTAAACCAAATTGAATATTTTATAGAAACATGACGGGTATCAAGATTAAGTGTACCCGTACCTGCACCCGCACCCGTTTATAATATCCACATCCGTACCCGCCCCATTACTCGTTGGGTGCCCGGTTAATATTATCAATTGGTTTTTCGGGTTTCTCGCGGGTATCAGGTATTTCCAATTGAATATTTTATAGAAACATGACGGGTATCAAGATTAAGTCACACAAAAAACCATCGAATAAATAAAGCAAAACACCCTCATATATTTAATTTTTTTAAAATTTAAAGAAAACGAATATCGTATCAGACGATTTAGTGTTTTTGAATAATTCATGTATAACGTTAAAATGTATTAAATAATAGAAATAGTTATATAAAAAATACAATGGAAGAAATTATATGTAATAATATATATACTTTAATTAATTATAATAACAATAAAAGAGGTACGAATTCGGGTAAACGGATATGGGTATGGGTAATCGGGGCAGGTATTACCAAAACCCGTCACCGAACCCGTACCCGACTAATTTTTTTTATCAATACCTGAACCCGCATCCGAACCCACCAACCCGCATCCGACCCCGACCCAACTGGTGCGGGTTTTTATTTTTTCCGTCGGTTTCGGGTTCATTTGTTGGATTCATCTTACGATTTTGTAAAGAATATGGGGAAGAGGGTATGATGCTTTTGATATCTTTTTTAACATGAGATTTCGATGAACACAACAAAAGCTTTTGTTTTATTTCAACGTATTAGAGACTTGCTCTAGCTGAGAGTGTACGTTGGAATTCTAGTTAGCCTGTTCAAGTTTTTGCCAGAATATGCTTGTCGAAGATCATACGTATGCAAATCATTAATATTCATGATACAATCTGATTCAAACGTCCAAATTTGTGCTTGTCATCATAGCCATTGGTATTTTTGGAAACCAATTTTGTTATCTGAGTTATCATGGAAAAATAACCAAAGTATCAAAGGACTTAATACTTTACACACCAAATAAAAAATAGTTTTGCTAGTCTTTGACTTGTTGCCCGGTCGAACACATTGGTATCTAGGTCGATGATGTTTATGAAGAAACTGCGTTACCTATCTGCTAAATTCTTAACTGGATCTGATGATCAAATATAATCTTCCTGAGATCCTTATAGGCGACAATCGTCCGTTTTATTATTCTAGTTGAGTGTTTGCTGGAATCTTAGTCATCCATTGGATTTTTTGTCAGAACTTTTGTCGAAACCTATATGTGTCGTTGAAATCCATCTTGAAGTTTCTTTTCTATTATCTAATGTTTTGCTGGTATGTATATGTTATTAGAAATCAATACTTTAAAAACCAAATCAAATGTGAATATGTATCCTTTCGGTCAGCGAATTGTGTTCTTAGAACTCAATACTTTTAAAATCAGAAGCAAAATGGCAATTGCGGAACGAAGCTCAAGCAAAGAACCTTAAGAATGTAACCATAATCATAGTCTTATCTACTAAGAACTGGGATTCAACTAATTAAATGGTTAATAAAACTAAGCTAAAAATAAAACGGGTCGAATGTGTGTAGAAGGCGCCCAAATTGTGTTCTTTTATGCAAATAATCTCCAAAATTGTTTCAATGCACTAATTCACCCAAAATCTGAGTAATTTTATTTTTAGTTTGACCCGACTGTTGAGCTATTTTTGGTTTACTACTCTACTATTAGAGCACATGGTACGGTGCCTTTTTTTCCGTTTTGGGCGAAGACGCCACACCCACAACATAAGTGGTATTTTCGTGCTTGACGCCGATATAGTCAGCCTAAATGGTCGTGGAAAACGCAACACGAAAACGCGAGACACTCTATCGTGTCTCGCGTTTCATGCATTTAATTTGTATTTTTACTTTTTTTGAAATTGGAATATTATGTAACGGCTAGAAAATTTAAAAGCTTAAAAATAGCCCTTTTTTGGTCTTTAATACCTTTTTTTTTCAAAAAATTACCCCTTTCAAAATCCTATAAAAACCCCCTCAAACCTTTATTTTTTTCACACCCTTTTTTATACACAACACAAAAAACACTATGAATTCCAACAATGATATGTCTGATTTTTACGACTATTACTCTCAACTCGATATGGATCGGTATGCACAATATTATCAATATTTTGAACAATATGAAAGTTTAGAGGATGATGAAGGCGAAAGTTTGGAGAAACATACTTGGAGATACATACCACGGGAACAAAAAATTCCGGAAGAAAAGTTAAGGTGCGATTACTTTGGCGATGAAAACACGCCACCCATATATCCGGAAGAATATTTTCGACGAAGGTATCGTATGAGTTCTACACATTTAAAAAAAGTCGTGCATGATATTACTAACTATGATGTTGACCCTCTTCCCGATTACTTTTTTTAAACAACGCCCCGATTGTATCGATCGTTTAGTTTTAGTCCTATTTTGAAATGCACATCCGTCATATGCCAATTCGCGTATGGTACATCACCCGATGCATTTGATAAGTATTCGGTAAATCCAATTGGCGTATGGTACATCAACTGCTTGCTGTATCAGACTCGGCGAATGGAAGTATTTTAACATCCCCGCTTGTAAATTCAACTTCTCCGTCGAGGTTTGCTTTGTTAATACTACTACATTCCTATCTCTCATTTTAGCAACACCCACACTGTCCATTGTTTTTTGTTTAGTGTCTTAGTTTTCACCGGTTTCTTTTTAGTTTGTGATTGCAAACTGATGGAGTTCTAAGAAACTGGATTGTAAAATTCACTGTGAATACCCGCCCGAATGTTGCAATTGGTCTATCATGTGCAAAAATTTGAAAATTGTTTTATATAATTTTCTTGTGGTGAATATTTATTCGATGTAATTTCTAATGTACTCTTCAAAGATTTATTGATGTTTGTAACATTTTGCTTATTATGAATATAAAGATGTGATGGTGGTTGGATTTTGACATAATTGTATATTAGTCTATCATCACTAAAAAAAGATTGACTAATAATACTCATTGATGCACTAATAATACTCGATTGATGCCCTAATAATACCCATTGATGCCCTAATAATA